>APFE030410502.1:3680-14578 GCA_000404065.3 Pinus taeda | reverse complement strand
TTTCAAGTGGGTTCCTTATGACCCTAATCACTTCATTTCCCTTAGGAGAATAAAGTACAAATTGGGTGGCTATGTTCATGTGAAACTGCCTCACATTGAAAAGTATGCCAATGCCCTAAGCTGGAAAGAAGGCACCTTAGAGGAGCCAATTGGTAAAGAAGAAATGTTAAGAAGAGAAATAAGCAATCTTGAGAAAGAGGCTGACTTAGAACATTGTGGGTAGGTCTCTTCCTCCTGTCAGAGGCAAATTGGAGCAGCGGCCTCATCTTCCACAGCCCAGCAGCAGGTAGCCAAAATTGCCCAACAGGCAACAAATAAAGGTAAGGGCAAGTAGGTGGAGCAGGAACAGCCACCTCCTACAACAGAGCAACAAACAGAGCAACAAACAGAAAAAGAACAAGAACAGCAACAAGAACAACAAGAAGAAACTCAAGAAGAGGGGCAGCCTATGCAGTAAGAACAAATGGATGAAGCCCAAGCACCTACTGAGCAACAGGCTCAAGAGAACATGCCTTCTGTGCAAGAGAAGATGGTGGAGACCTCAGTGCTCCAAGCTCCACAAAAGGTGGAAAAAGGAAAGAAGAGGGACAGAGAGCAGGAGACTCCCCTTACCACATCCACAAACCAAGGGGAGAAAAGGCAGAGATTAAATCCCCTCTCTGAGGAAGAAATGCCTATGGGGAAATCGGCGATAATGGGCCCACCAAGCATGGAGGTATCTGCTAGTTCCTTTCAGTAGGAACAAGAGAGAAATCTTGGAGGAGAGGTCAGCTCCTCAAGTCATCAAAGGAAAGCAGAGGTAAGCATCAAGCAACAATTTACTGATATCAAGAGAAGAAACGAGCCACTCAGGCTCCAAATCTACAATCAATTGCTAAAGATGGCCCCTACAAATCAGCAAAGGCTTATGTCAGCCTATGAAATTTCAGAAGGAAAAATGACCATGAGTCATTTCATGCCCACCACGGTGCAGCCACAGTCAGTTGCAGACTACATAAGAACCAACCTGGAGGTTCTTGCAAAAGTCATTCACCCCATGGACCAAATAGAACTTCATAAGCAAACGGATGAAATGGTATATGCAACATTGGCAGACAAAGCAATGTTGGAAAAAAGGCTGGAAAACAGCCTAAATAATACAGCTACCCAATTGGAGTTGGAGAAAGCATCCTCCCTCGCCAAAGACAACAGGATCAAGTCTTTGGAAGATATAATTATAGAGATGGGGCATGGCCCCAAGGATCCAAAGGCCATACAGACGCTGCTAAAAATAAGAGATGCAGACCTTGCAGCCCTGAGAAAGAAGGTAAAGCTCCCAGCAACCATTCACCCCCAAACAGATGAGGTTGCCCAGCAGAAGCAAGAACAAGAGATTGCTACATTGCTGGTAGCACTGCACAAGCAACTAGTGCAGACAGAAGGGAGGCTGGAAGACACAGAGGTTGCACTGCAGGCAGCCCTTCAGTAGAAAGAGGGAGGCCAGACTTCTCAGCTCCCTCCAGAGGTTATAAACCTTGAGGAGCCTCCAAAGACCACTCCTCCTCCCACAGAAGCAGCAACAGCAGCACCATCAACATCAACATCAGCACCAGCACCGTCTACAGAGCAGGCTCCGAGCCTGGACATGCAGAAATTGTTGAATGAGGTCCAAGCCCTAGAAGCCCAGAAGACAGAATTGAATGGAGCCAAGGATGATTTGGCCAAGTTGAATAAGAAGTATGATAAATCAAAGCAGAATGTGGCTGAGAAAGGGAGAGAAATAAAAACTCTCAAGGAAAGGATAAAAGAGCTGGAGAAAGAGCTCACCCTTGCCAAAGTGGTGGCTGAGATCAGAAGAGTTTTGTGGACCCACATTGGCCAATCAATAACGGACCAATGGCAATACATTGAAACTATTCATGAGCAAATGGAGCTCATAGGCAAAGCAGAAAGGGAAGTGCATAGAGCAAGGGCATCTCTAGGCAGTATGCCTGAGATAGCGAGCAGAATGATCAATGTGCTCAATAACCGGACAGGTCCTCAGCTGGCAGCAATTGGGATCTCCAACAGGACGGAGACTATCCAGCTAATTAAGAGGGTCCTCACACTGGAAAGCCTGATACAGACATTGGATAGAAGAAGCCAAGATATGCAAACAGAGGTAAACAGGTTCATGGAAAAATTTGCAGCAGTACAGGGCAGAGGTCTCCCCTGCTTACTCAATAGTGCAGGAAAACTTCTATCACATGAAGTTTATGCAAAGAGGGTGAACACATTTGCCACCAATCAGATCAGTCAAGGATCAAGCAACTCACAGGAAACAGGGCCAGCATCTGGGCCAAAGTCTCTATGACAGAGTAGAGAATTTATTTTTTATTATGAATGAGATTAGCCATCTGTTTGAAGTGCCTCCGAACTTCTACAAATACACAGAGGCAGATGAGACCATGGATACAATTTTGAGGTGTCAATTGCCTACGTAGGAATGGTGGACCTCCATGATACAGTTATTATTATAAAAAATAGGTTTCATCTAAATTTTGTCATCAAAATATATAAGTCATCACATTCAGAAAGTGTGGTGCATATACTATGACCAAAAGGTGGAATGAGCCACCTCAGCAGGAAGATTCGGCCACCAAAAGCAGCAATAACAGCTACAGGTAGCAGGGCCGAGAACAACTTCAGCATGACAGAATGTAATGACACATCATTCACATCATTCAACATTTAAAGCAGAAACGCTCAACCAACTCAATCTCCTCCAAAGGTCAAGAAGAGACCTGACAGCATTAAAGAGCATTTATCTTACATTCAGAGTAGAAATAACTTTCTTATCTGATATTTTGTAAAGTTGGTGAGCACAGTTAATGTATCAAATGACTTAGCATTTAGATATTTTGTAAAACCTATTGTATATATTCCCCCTCGCACAAACTTTCGAGGGGGTTGTTGTTGTTGGTTTTGTTGTTCTCTTATGAAATAATGAGAACTCGGCTGTAACTTTAAGAATGATGTTATTAATAAAGCTTGGAGTTTACAGGAACTGAGCCTTACTGGTGCATGCTGTGATTGGAACCATTGAATGCTACAGGATTCTAGTGCTATGGCTTGATATAATAAGTGTTTCCCTATCTCTGTTAATGTTTTCTGTTATTTCTTTTAACTCATGACTCTCACATATTGTTCTGAATCTAGGAAAGAAAGAAAAAGAATAGCTCAGGATTTGTCCATGGAGACACCCTGATCTCAATCTATCTTCGCTATAAATGTTTTTTCATAACTTTAGTTGTTTAAATTGGAATTCTTAACTGCTCCAATAAGCTCTGAATATTTCACCAGTCACTATTTGGTAATTCATTTATGCTACTAAGTAGAGATTGTTGTTCAAATTGATATCATACTGTCGGTACCTCCATATCCCATAGTTTCACTCACTAAATCAGAAATTATATTAACAATAGCCATCTAGCCCTGCAGCAAAACTTTCTCCATCACAAGCACCAGAACTATCTCACTTTTCTGACTCCATATTCCCAATGGATTAACATCTTTCTACACTCTTCATGCCCTTCTCAAAACAAAATTTCACCAACCAAAGTCTTAAACAGGAAACTGAAACTTTAAACTAGCCTAAAATACTCACAAAGCATAGCTGAAACTTAAAGAGAGAGCCCTCTCTGATTATATATAGGCTAGGATCTATAATCCAAAGGTTGGTTAGTGGTTACCCCGGCCATATTCCCTTGGGAGTCATCGGGAACAACCTGGGTGTTAACATAAATGGCGACTCAACTGGGGACAACCTCAGGATTTTATAATTATTGTATATTTCCTAAAGCTACAGGAGAAGCCTGAAAGTTAGCTAGGAAGCCTCAAAAACTGTTTCTATTTTACATTAGCAAGTTTACATAGAAGCTGCTTCAGTCTATCTTCATACTAGCTTTAGGACATACGCAGCCATTCCAAAATCTTGTCTAGCCCTTGCAGACACAAGAAAATCCTAAAAATACTTAAAACAATTCAGAAGCTAGCTCCCAAGAAGAATCAGCGGTATACAAGGTCCAATCTTGACCCTAACCCACCAACTAGTTTTGAAAATCCTAAGACAATCCCTAAAAACATTAGGAAGCAACAAAAACAGGAAAACCCTTCTAACTTGAGCCCTGAGACAGCCTACCTTAATCCTGTTCTCACTCCAATCAAGGTCCTATTCTGGTCTACCCCTGGTTCCCCTAGTTCACCATCTACATCTCAAAGCCCTCCTTTCACACCTTCATCCACTTCACATGTTCCCTTGACCAACACTGTAGTCTCTGCCATACCTATTATTCCCATTATCACAGTAGTCCCTATTGTCCAGGTTAACCCTATAAACCCTACAAATATGGCCAATAGATATGCACCCCTACAGTTACCTGCTAATGCTGCAGCCCTGCCTCATGACTACCAATCCAAAATCTCATACTTTGACTCCATTGGCCCTTTCATAGCCATTCAGCATGCTAGAAGAATGCAAGATCATTTTGAGAACTATGAAATTGATGATGATAGTGTAAGAATGAGGATTTTTTTTCAGAGCCTGGCAGGGGATGTAAGAACCTGGTTTAGGTCACTCACTGCAAATACCATAATAACTCCTGATGAGCTTTACCATGCCTTTACTAATAGATGGGAAAAGAAGAAAGATCCCTTGCACATACTGGGTGAATATGATACAATCAAACGAGGCCCTTAGGAGACCGTTTTGGAGTATTGTGCAAGATTAAACAATGTATATAATGCAATACCGCAGAATTTGAGACCTCCCCCTGATTTAGCATTATACAAGTTCCCTGATGGTTTTGACCCTGACATGGCATATCAGTTGAAGGAAAGAGCCCCTGAAACCCTTTAGGATGCACAAAAAGTTGTTTTTATAGTGGAGGCTAACCTTATTGCCAAGACGAACAGGGCAAGATTGGAAAAAAGAGTCACCTTCAAAGAGGAACCCTCAGCCTTTGATCAGAAACTAGATGCAATACTCACTGGCATGAAAAGTTTGGGTGACAGAGTGGAATCTGTGGAGAGAAAGTCATCATGGGAAGCACCACAAAGTAACCCTGTCAGGAACCCAAATTTTAGACGAAATGAAAACCTAAACATTAGCAAGGCCAGTTCTGATCCAAAGATAAGACCTCCCTTCCAGGAAAACTATACTGAAGCATCCACTTCAAATGAGCAAATAGATGATACCCACATTAACCTAATGGGCCTAAATGATGAGCAGCAAGTTTTCCTAAGCCATGAAGATCACAAGGAGGATGACATTAAGCAGTTCCAAACCAGGTCAGGTGAGTCATTTGACTTTAAACAAGGTTATGACACAGCCGTTTATGAAGTTCACAAGCAATACAAGCTAAGAAGCATAACTATAAATGTAACACAGCCTGAAAAGTTAAAAGATAGCCTGCAGCCTAAAAAAGCCATAGTTACGGAAACACAGGACAAAACTGATTCAGTTACAAATGAAATAACCGTTGAAGAAATAACTGAACTATTCCCCTCAAAACAAAAGCCAATGGCTGCACCACCTTTGCAGCCTAATCCAAATACTACTCCTCAAGAGATGAGTAAAAAGGATAAGTCTCATGATCAAGACAAGTGTCAAGAGGAAAACTCAATAAACAAGGAAAAGATTGTCACCCACAACACCAAGATCCAAACTGAAAGACCATTTGACCTAGAAGCTGAAATTGGCAAATTGAAGATAGCTATTCCTCTTTCAGAATTAGCCAAGCATGACATCTACAAACAACAAATCAAGAAATCTCTTCAACTAACTCGTAATAAAGAGATAATGTTCAATGTGTAGATGATACCCAGAATTGCTTTTCGGGCCCCAGAGGTTGATGGAAAGAAAAACAGCCATCACTGCCTACATGGGATCTTACCTTTTCTATGTCAGCTTGCATGTTTAACATGAAAGATTACTACATAATGCAATGTTACAGGCGCCTCCTCACAACCTTATGCCTAAATCAGTGATGGAGAGGCTCAACCTGGACATTACAAGACCTTATAAGGACCTATTTTCATTTGACTCCAACCAAGTAAAATGTTTAGGCTTAATAAAAGATCTTTGTGTGTCACTGGTCCAATACGCAAATAAAATAATCCAAATGGATGTGGTAGTTGCTGATATCCCACCCAAATATGGAATGTTGTTATCAAGATCATGGGGGGATAAACTCCAAGGTTCCATACAATTAGACATGTCATATGCCACAATTTCAGTCTTCGGTCAACCTAAGAGGCTATATAGAGAGTCACTAATGAAATACATGGTCAGCAGTGAAGACAAGCCTCAAAACTTTCCCATATATGCTGTTCACTCTGACATAGACTCCTATATTCTCTTCAATGACAATACAGGTCCCAAAAATGATGAAGAAATCCAGACAATTAAACAAGATCAGCATATAAATGAAGAAACGCCTGATCCAGAAATATTGGTTAAGGAGTCAACAAACAAAAATGTTCAAAAGGACAAACCAAAGGTAAGCCAAGATCTCAATTTGTTGATGTCAAGTCCCACTACAGTTGACAACCCTTCCCTAAATCAAGAAGTCCTCTGGTTTCTTGAATTCGATGGGTCAGTAAACAAATTTGGGGCAGGGGCAGGGGTTTGGATACATAACAAACAAAACAATCATGTAAAGGGCCGAGCCTATATGTTAAACTTTAGGTGCACCAACAATATGGCTGAATATGAAGCTCTCTTACTAGGCCTTAAACTAGTAAAGTCCTTACAGGCCATAAAAGTTTCAATCCTGGGAGACTCAGACCTAATCATCCAACAAGTAAAAGGAAACTTTGTCACTAATGACAAAAGGTTGAGATTTTATAGGTCTGCTGCTGCTGAAATACTAAATTCCTTCATTGAATTCCAAATAACCAAAATTCGTAGAACCCATATCCTTCATTCTCATAGTTTGGCCACATTTGCAAGCACTTGCAAACTACCTTTTGAACCCCAGCATTGCTTTGTAGCTGAGGTAAAACACAGACCTTCTGTCCCAAAAAATGTCAAGGATTGACAGGTATTTGAAGATGATACATAGATAAACAATTTCTTAACTCTGCAGCAAGAGTTTTCAGGACTAAACATTGTTACAGAGGCTGCAAGTGATTCACAAACACTAGTTGAACAACACCACACAAATATCTCACTTGAAACAGCAAATCGAATGCTTTGTCCAACAAACTTTGACCAGAGAGAATACAAGAACTTGAACAAGTTCATTTTGAGGAAATAGCTGATACTGAAGCTGAAGTTATACAATGGAAAGACAATTTTCTTCCAATAGGCCTACCTCCATTGGAGGACATTTTTTACTCAAATGATGTCCCTAGAAAACCAAAATTGCAACCCCTTAATGCTGCCATTGAAGAGTGCAACATTGGAACTGTTGAAAGGCCCAAGATAATCAAATTATCTGCATCTTTACCACCTGATCAAAAGCCTAAATACATTGACCTCTCTAAAGCATTCCAAGATGTCTTTGCATGGAGTTATGAGGATTTAAAGTCCTATGATACCTCCATCATTCAACATACTATCCCTCTTAAGCCAAATCAAAAACCTTTTAAACAGAAATTGAGGAGGATCAATCCTATGCTTCTCCCCTCAATTGAAAAAGAGCTACAAAAAATGTTTAAAGCTGGCATAATAGCACCGATTAGATTCTCAAAATGGATTTCGAATTTGGTTCCTACAAGAAAGAAAACTGGTGAAATAAGGCTTTGTGTTGATTTAAGGAACTTGAATCAAGTGTCCCTAAAAGATAACTACCCCTTACCCAAGATGGATCACATCTTGCAAAGAGTAGTGGGGGCATCAAGAATTTCTTTAATCGATGGATTCTCAGGCTTCAACCAGATCCTAGTCCACCCTGATGATCAGGACAAAACAACATTTACAACCCCATGGGGAACCTTCAAATATGTCAAAATGCCTTTCGGGTTGAAAAATGCAGGAGCTACCTTTCAAAGGGCAATGGATATTGCCTTTTCCAAAGAAATCCATGATTTCCTTGTCATCTACTTAGACGACCTCACACCTTTCTTCAAAGTCTGACCAAGAACATTTGAAACATCTAAAGAAAATATTCACAACTTGCAGGAAATATGGAATTTCCTTAAATCCCAAGAAATCCCTGTTTGGATTGGAAGAAGGTAAGTTGTTAGGTCATATCATTTCAAAGGATGGCATTAGGATTGACCCAGACAGAATACAGGCCATCTTGCAAGTGCCCCACCCAAGAAACATCAAAGAATTACAAGCATTCCTGGGGAAGATTAACTTCCTCAAGAGATTCATCCCAAATTTGGCAGAATTAAGCAGATTACTAAATAACATGCTGAAAATGGATTCAAAGGTGAAATGGACTGTAGAAGCAAATCAAGCTTTTCAAGGAATAAAGTTGGCCCTTACCCAAACTCCAGTCTTAACAAATCCTCAATTTGACAAAGAGTTTATCATCTTCTCTTTTTCTTCCCAGCATACTATTGCTGCTATCCTATTACAGAAAGATGACCAAGGAAATGAGAGACCTATTGCATTTTTTAGTAGAGCTCTCAGAGATGCACCCCTGAAATATCAGATCATGGAAAAGCAAGCATATGCCTTGGTAAAAGCCATAAAAGACTTTAGAATTTATATCCTATACTCCCATGTTATAGCTTATGTACCAAGTCCCATTATCAAAGACATACTCACTCAAGAGAACTTGGAGGGCAGAAGAGGAAAATGGATTGCCAACATCTTAGAATTTGACATTGAAATAAAACCTAAAAAACTGATAAAAGGGCAAGGTTTGGCCAACTTAATGTCTGAAACAAATTTCCAAGCCTTGGACATCAACCAACTGGACAGTGAACCGGAGCTAGCGACTCCAAAGATCAATGTAGCCTTTGAACAATCTCTGTGGTATTCTGATATCTGTTATATATTGCAAAACCTGTTTGCTCCCCCCGGATTGTCCAGAACTAAATGTAGGTTCTTAAAAATGAAAGCCTCAAGATTTTGTGTAATAGAGGGCAATTTGCTTTGGAAAAACCATGAGGGTATATTGCTAAACGGCTTAATTGAAGATGAGGCTAACAATGTCATAAAAGAATTTCATGCAGGTGATTGTTGTGGACATTTGTATTGGAAGTCCACTATGGATAAAATACTAAGGGCTGGTTACTATTGGCCCACTTTGTTCCCTGATGTAAAAAATTTCACCACCTCATGCCATAAGTGTCAAATATTTGAGGGGAAGAGAAAATTACTACCACTCCCTTTGAGACCTATTGCAATAGAAAGACCTTTTCAGCAATGGGGTTTGGATTTCATCGGGGAAATTCATCCCTCATCCTCAGGCCAGCACAGATGGATCCTCACAGCCACAGACTACTTCACCAAATGGATTGAGGCCATCCCATGTAGACAGGCAAATGATTCAGTAATCATTCAGTTTTTGGAGAACAACATATTGTCTAGATTTGGTTGTCCCAACAAGATAATAACAGACAACGTTGCTGCTTTCAGATCCAAGAAAATGGTGAATTTCTGCCACAAATTTCATATTACTTTGGGTCATTCCACCGCATACTACCCTCAAGGAAATGGCCTAGCTGAATCATCAAATAAAAGTTTGATAAACATCATCAAGAAGGTGTTGGAAGAAAATAAGAAGAATTGGCATAAGAAATTTGTGAATGCCTTATGGGCAGATAGACTAAAAACCAAGAGATCCATTGGTGTCAGCCCATATGAGTTAGTCTATGGATTAGAAGCCAAATTTCCTTCATCACTAGGGGTTCCTGTTATGAAACTGCTTCAAGAAATTCAATCTGAGCCCAATGACATGCAAAGAAGGGTCAATCAGATAATATGTGTGCAGCAAACTAGAGACCAAGTTTATAGCAGAGTACAAGTTCTCCAAGAAAAGTTAAATAAAGCTTTTGATAGAAGGACTAAGGCTGAGGATTTCAGCGTAGGTGACAAAGTCCTCAAGTGGGACTCAAGAAGGGAAGATAAAGGGAAACATGGAAAATTTGATTCTCTTTGGAGAGGACCATTTATTATCTAAGCAGTCCAAGGAAACAACACCTACTTCCTAAAAAATCTGGATGAAACTGACTTAAATGAAGGTCTTGTCAATGGCAAGATGTTGAAGCATTATTTTGACTATTTTCCATACATATAGCAGGGTCTTTTCTCCTGTACATAATCAGTTGTATATCTTTTCTTTCAGCATACAAATAGTTCAGTTCAAAAGATTACTGTAAATAAGCAGGCAAAAGCTTTACATTCCAGAAGTGCCACAGAGGTGACAACCCCCAGTTTTGAAGTACAAAGAGAAAGGTTTCAAGTCTTGGTAGGAACAGTCAATGGCCAAGGCATTCTAACCTGTTGTTCTTGGTCTTTCAAAGGAAAAACCATCCCTAAGTGGAGCCACTGTTAGATACCTATACCAATAGGTTTCATTTTTCATGATTGGCTAGGGAAGTGCCAATATGATCTACTTTGGTGATGCAAAGATCTCATATTCTTGTGGAGGAAATATACTTGTTTTGATTGATGTTGCTCTACTTCTGGATGGGTGATCCAACAGCCTAAGCTGGGTCATGCCATGTTTCAATTTTTTGTTGTAGATTAGAGAAAGAGACCTGTCCAAACAGCTCAATCTTGGCAGGTAAAGTAGATAGGTAGAGGAAAAAGGTTCCCAACTGCTTAATCTGGGGCCTTGGAAGAAATAAGGGTAGCTTTAGACAGAGAATCAAATGAAAAAGCCAAAGGAAAGAAAAGGCACAAAAAGGGTTTGCAAATCTAAGTGCACCCTCCTTGGAGTAACAAAAAATGCTAGGCAATATAGTGGGTAGGTAGA
>APFE030410498.1:115027-137739 GCA_000404065.3 Pinus taeda | reverse complement strand
GAAATGTTGAAGGTGCATTGGTAAGGCCAAAAGGCATGACCAAAAATTCATAATGACCCTCATGAGTTCTAAATGTTGTTTTTGGAATGTCTTCAATCTTCATTCTTATTTGATGATATCCTGAATGAAGATGCAACTTGGTGAAGTAAATTGATCCATGCAATTCATCCAGTAATTCATCAATGACAGGAATGGGGAACTTATCTTTAATAGTGAGCTTGTTGATCTCCCTATAATCTCGACACATGCGCCATGATCCATCCTTTTTGTGCACCAATACTACTGGAGCAGAGAAAGAAATTTGACTCGGTTGAATTATACCAGCCTCTAGCATTTCTGCAACCATACGTTCAATTTCACTCTTTTGGACATAGGGATATTTGTATGGCCTAATGTTTGGAGGAACACTTCCTGGAATTAGATGAATAGCATGATCATGTTCACGCATAGGTGGGAGACCTTTAGGAGTCTCAAATACCTTGGAATGATTATCCAGGAATTTTTGGACATCTAGAGAAATAGATGATTCCGATGTGGAAACATCTAGCGAACATAATTGTGCAATTACACCTCTTTGTTCCTTTTTTAGAAGCTTTGTCATACCATTAGAGCTTATTTTCTTTCCTGGTTTCCCTGCAATACCCCTTAATTCAACTTCCTTTCCTTCCACAGAAAATTTCATGAAAAGTTCTTGAAAATTAAAAGCTATTGTACCCAGGGATTGTAGCCATTGGACTCCTAGTAGAACATCAGCACCTCCCATTGGAATGGAAATAATTGGGCTAGTCAATACATATTCTCCCATGGATAGCTTGACATTATGGCATTTTCCAGAGCAATTTATTGTTCCTCCATTTGCAATCATCACTTGACACTCTGGTGCTGGATATAGGAAGCAATTCAATTCTTTGGCTACCTTACAATGAATAAAATTGTGAGTACTTCCTGAATCAATCAACACTATTACCTTTTTCTTCTTGATTTGTCCTTCTATCTTGATGGTTTGAGGAGTGGTAATTCCCGCCAATGCATTATAAGATATGGTCGGATTCATTTGTTCTTCATCTAGGCTTTGTTCCTAGAGTATATCCTCTTCTTTTGACATTTCTTGCTCCTTTTCTTCTTCCTCTTCACAATCTATGTAGAATAATTTATTCTGAACACACTTATGACCTTTAGTGTATTTGCTATCACAACTGTAACAAAGCCCTTTTTCTCTTTTTTCTTCCAATTGTTGTGGTGTCAACCTTATAGGTTGTGGAAAACTAGCGGCAACACCACTTCCGTCTTTATAGATGTGAGTGGTATGCTTCCTGGTTGCCATAATTTTGCTTTCCATTTTTCTTGCTAACCTGAATGCCTTCTCTAATGAATCAAGGTTCCCAAAGGCGAACATCATGTTGGATATCATCCTTTAAAGACCCTATGAACACATCAATCCTATGCTCCTCTGGAATATCTTTTACCCTTATGTTCAATTTTTGGAACTCCTCAATGTGCTCTGTTATTGAACTTTTGTTTAAGACTTATCAATTGGCTAAAAAAAGTGTTGCTTTTTGTATCCTCATAATGTGCTACCAATTCTTCCGTAAAAATTGCCCAAGTGATAAATTGTTTACGAGAGCAAAGCCATGGATACCATACAAATTGATTTGGTTCCAAATATAAAGTTGTCATACGTACCTTTTGTGTGTTTTGCACATTATTGAGATCGAAAAATTGCTCCATCTGTAATATCCATGTTGCGGGATCCTTGCCATCAAACTTCCTCATATCGATTTTTGGAATATGATGGGTTTTCGATCCCAAATTAGAGTCTATGGAATCATGATTAACATTTCTTTTGTTCTCATCATGAGTTTCCTTTACTACCCTTTCACCCTTAGTGACCATTTCTTGTAACAACTTATTCATATTTATCTTCAATTCGTCCATGTCTCTCTTCAAATCTGTCTTCAAATCGTCCATGTTTGTCTTCAAATCTGTCTTCAAATCATCCATGTCTATCTTCAAATCTTTCTTCCAATCATCCATCTTAGCTTCCATGCCCTTTATTTTAGATTCCATGCCATTTATCTTAGCTTCTGTTAGCTTTTGGGAGGCTGGCATTTTTTGCACCTGGTCTTGTAATTTTGATATATCATGTAGCATTTCTTCCTCTTCTTCATGAGTCATGCTAGAGCTTTTAGGTTCCTTACTAGGTGTTTGCATTTTCTTTCCTCGGGGCATCAGTTACCCATAATAATGCTCTACTAGCCCTTTGAATTCCTTCAAAATAAATTTTCAAACCAATCTTAAGCAAAAATTTAAAAAATTCTACACACCTTTTTTTTTCTTTGTAGGAGCTCGATATTTCCTCTGATGTATCTCTGTACTTTCAGAACATCCAGTTCTGAAATTCTGCCCTATGGTAGCCCTCTGTGTCCTCTTTCCAATGCCACCATTCTGACCCCAATTGGATTCTCCAATGAAGAGTTGTGCCAAATCTCCCACAGTGACCTGATTATAGACCTTTTCAGAAGAGAAAACTTGTATGAAGTGCCATGTGTCACTATTTGGAACTCTGTCTCTAAAAAATATCTAGAAGAAACTATAGTCCGTCCTCTTTCTATAACGTTTCGCGAAATTTCAATCTGATGCTCAGAGAGAAAGTTATGACGATTTTCCCCAGGTCACCTTTTTGGAATGTAATTTAGGATTCTGCAAAAAGACCAACTTCCTCAGATCATATCTCTGCATATATAGCGCAAAATGCTCTGAAATTCGGACCCGAGCTGCAGTGCGATGTCTTCTCAAATGGGTTTTTTTCCGACTTCTGAAACGTCACAGAAAAAATTATAGAGAAAATGCCACAATGACCTATTCGGAGCAGCAAAACCCTAGAACTTGGCTCTGATACCAAATGTTATGAACCAGCTCAAGAAAAGATAGAAAAGATAGATCAACGCCTTAGAATTTAGCCTCTTCGAGGGGGCAACCTCCTTTACATTACATTAATGAACAATTCTTCAATGATACAAATGAAAAAACCTCCTTTCTATATATAGGAGTCTAAGGAGTCACAATATAACCCAGCCGACCTAACAATAATAATACAAAGCCACAAAAATAACAACAGAGGGATTCTATGGGGCACAGTAATAACAATATGGGGGCAATAGGGCACAACAATATTAATAAGGGGTACAACTACCATAGTAATGGGGTAATCACTAGTATTATAGGGACCCAATAGAGGCAAGTGGCATAGGAGAAGTTTCTAGAAGATTCCATGAGCAACCACCTAGAAAATTGTCTCGGACATTTGTCCATCCTCACCCATCGCACCCTATAGAATGCCTAATCAGTATGCATCGCACCCAAGCAGTGTACCACTTAGTATGCATCACACTTTGCTAGTGCAGCAGCTACTATGGTTCAGTTTAGGCCATTTTTGGATGGTTTCTCAGGTGGAACTTTTGGGGAATGATGTAACCTGCTTGCAGAGCACCTACACAAGTACAACAACAAAGAACCATTAAGCCATCATGATCTATTACAACATAACCATTATAGAATCAGATATATAGTGAACAAATGATAGCATTCACAACTAATAACATTCACAATTGCACAATCATATGGAAGAAAACTTGAAGAAATTTATTAAATAGAAGGGAGAATTGCAACATAGTTTTCTAGTCTAGCATCATCCTCCCAGCTTCAATCCCTCTTCACCTCATGAAATAGAAATATCACACCAACAATACAATGCTTTTTCCTCAATTACAAAATATCAGCACTTCCTTGCAATTCATAATATTCCAGCCCCTGGATCTCTTAGATGAGTGATCCATTTATAGATGTGTAGAAGGGTGTGAGTCATCTTTTGGGTTTTGATTAGTGTCATTCCGCTTGTTACAATTGGTTCCACTTGGAGATTTCTTGGATCTCTTACTCATCCCTCAATGAATTGAGAGAGGCGAGTGGCATAGGAGAAGTTTCTAGAAGATTCCATGAGCAACCACCTAGCAAACTGTCTCAAACATTTGTCCATCCTCACCCATCACACTCTATAGAAGGCCTAATCAGTATGCATCCCACCCAAGCCATGTACCACTCAGTATACATTGCACTTTGCCAGTGGAGTAGCCAGTATGGTTCAGTTTAGGCCATTTCTCGATGGTTTCTCAGGTGGAACTTTCAGGGAATGATGTAATTAGATGACTATGTTCTTTTAGGGTATGAAACAACTGTTTTAGGGGTTTAAGAGCCCTAGTTTATTGACATATAAGTTTGGGGTTGATTGTCTCAAATATGTCTATAACAATGGATGACCGTGGTTCAAACCCTTGTGACTCTCATTATGCACATAACAACAAATGTTTAATATAATACATCAATCATCTATCGTTTAATAATATATATTTTATCACTTCATTTAAAACACCAAGCCTTGAATTTTTCTACCAAGTGCCACATGGCCCCATGCGATTGGCTCAACAAATTGTTGTCGTAATTAGAAGGAGTATTGCCAAACTAACCACAAATAAATGTTGTCACTAAATTTATCTGACTTTCACAAAATTTATCTATCCAACCACCAAATTTGGTTTGACCACCAATTCTAGCACTGGTCCAAATTTGTCTAGCTACCAATAAAGCTGTCATTTTTGTCAAGTTTCACCAAAAGTTTGACTATGCACAACTCTCACATACAAACTCGGATTGAGAAATTGTTTGCATCATTGGATTCCTTGGGATAAGATATTCAACTTGGTCTTCATTTCACTAAGTTTCGAAGCTGTCATCTTTTGTGCCTTTTTGGATCCCTTGGATTATTGTGAATGCAAGAACAACTCTACAAGTAATGGATAAAATTCTCGTGGATTTAAGTTCGGAACAAGGTGAATATTTGTTTTATGACCCCATTAAGTTATTTCAAATAAAATAGTAAGTTAAGGATCAACTCTCTATCTACATATTACCATACTTGTACTATAAAATATGGTTAACAAAGAATCATGAGAATCATAATAGGTATTTCTTTATAGAAACCGTCAAAAAATCAATTCTCTGAACCTCTTATTTTAGAGAGTTCTCAGAAACAAGAAAAAATATTAAAAGGACACATCAATATACTTCTTACATAATATTACGTGTGGAAGATGATGATAAAAAAATCAACCAAATGGTAGAGAATAGAAGACGAAGAAAAAGGAAAATAACTATTAGTTCATAGTGTTGAAGAAACTACATCAAGTGAACCTAATGTTCACCCTGGAATATGTGCCATCTACACTTATTTCTAACTCTACAAATTTAGAGTCAAGCTACTACACCATCATCTTCAAATCTAGCTAACTAAGAGAAACAATTCCTCAATACTTGGAAATGAAATATAAGAATTCAAAGATAAAGAAAGATTTGTGTTCTCAATAATGGAAACATGGGCCCTGTCAAACAATATTGTGTTCCACCTTGCATTATGAAAATGGATAGCTTAAGATAGCTATTTTATAGACCAAGTTCAAAATTGTGAGAACAAGTGACTACAAAGCCATGAAATTGTCTATGAATTAAGATATTTTTAATTGACGAAACAAAGTTACATAGAAAAACATGGTAAATGATCTTCAAAGACATTATCAAATCAACATTAAGGACTTCTAAATTAAAAAATATTCTCCCAAAGATGGACACTTATTTGAGATGGAAAAGGCTACAAAATAAGACTAAACAAATGAGGATTGAAGAATTGGATTAGTGGATAGCAAATTTGAGAGAAAACCTAAATAATGCAAATTCCGTCAAAGTCCTAGTAAAATCGTAGGATACTAGTATCCTTGGTTTAAAAATGAATCTTAAAGTGCCTATGTTGCAACAAGTGAAAACTCCTGAATTGCTAGCCATCCAAAAGGAAAAAGAGAAATTATTAACACATATGATTAATTTAAATAAATAATAAGATAATTATGAAAAAAGGATTGAAATATTAAATAAATAAATGATAAAACATGTATATCAAGCCACTACATCAACTCGATCAACTCTAAGAGTTTTTAGCACTATCAAAATCTTTAGTAGATCCATTTGAATACATAGAAAAAACCATGTAAGATTTGAGTTTGAGGGAAGTGCAAGTTGAAAATGTCAAAAAAAAATACTATGAAGAATGATGGAATTAACATCTTGAAAGAGTAGAATTCTGAAAAAATATGGAACTATCAAATCCTATCAAGAGCATAAAAAAAGGTTATAATAGAAAGTAAAGGTTATAATAGAAAGTATACTGGCTAAAAAAAATTATATGCAATAATTATGTGATAGGATAAAGACATATTTTATAGAATCAAATTATGTGTGAAATTACAAAATTATGAAATTAGTTTCCATTAATTAGATATGAATATACATTAACCTATTCAAAAAATCAATACACTCAACCATTTGAATGAAATGGGTGATAATCCTAATATGGCCAACAAAATTATAATATTTCTTAATTCTAAAACTTGGCATGAATTGAATGTTTTAGGAGTTACAAACAAAAAACCATTAATTATAAAGACATATAAGGTGTTGACTAAGGAAAATCTCACCCAGAAGTCTCAGAATAAGTGTAATGCACTTGAAAGAAATGTGAAGCATGTTTTTGAACAAGTCCAACAATTTGCAAGAAATTAGTTTACCCACTTGCTGGAATAAAAAGCGAAGTTTGGTTTTATAAGAATCATGTACAAAGTTTCTTTTGAAAGAGAAGTAAAATTTAAAAAAATTCAGACATGTTACGCACATTAAAAGAACAACCTATTATGGACAAGTTAATAAATGGTTTCAACATCTTATGGAGGCTTAAAACATTATTTACTATATTCCAAACCTATGAAAATTATATTCATATAGATAAATAGCTACATTCAATTATCCTATAGGTGGTGGCTAGGAATGTATTATTCGCTTTGTGGGATGATGGATTCATCACAATATTTAGAAGATGAGGATGCATGATATGTGATAGCCTTTTTAGTCCTTTTCACCAATGAGTGCATATCTTTTTAATAATGGTCCTATAAAAATGGAAAAGTAATTGATAGTTCTTAAAATGGAAAAGTAATTGATAGTTCATAAAAACATGCGAGAACTCAATAAGAAGGGATTGAGAGTTTTTACATTGACTCAACATTAAAGGGATATAAGCTCTTTATTATTTGGCTGGGTCTAATTTTTCTTTTTGTGGCAGTCTGTTTGTGCTTCTTGTGGCAGTCTGTTTGTGCTTCGTTATGTTTTTTTTTAATCAAATATTTCTCTGCTACATGCTTGTTATAAAATTATAAACAAACACGAATAGTTACCTAAAAGTGATTTTAGGTACCTCTTCCACTATCAAATGGGTTTACAATAATTATATGATTGAGTGATTCTTGTGAAGGTTTTTGTTTTTATTTATTACTTTTCCCTTTTATTTTATTATTGAAGTTATGTTTTATAATTGCAAACAATTATGATTGCTAAATTCACTTTTCTAGATTGTTTTCTATACTAGATATTTTTAGTATAAATTTTATATTTTCAATCTTCCTGACTTATTTTTTTTATTTTTCTCTTCCACTTTATCGCTTAGTATAAATTTTATATTTTTAATCTTCATGATCTATTTTTTTTATTCTTCTATTCTACTTTATCGTTTATTTATTGTCTATCACAAATGAGATCACTTTTTTGAATACTATCAAATTTAGAGCATTATCTTGATAATCATTTAAAGAGTAATCTAAATTTAGACTATATCAACTCCTTGAGTGTATTGGTTCCCTAACATAGTTTTATAACCAGGAACATATCTAGGAACAACAATAATCTTTGTCTTTAATAAGGAATTTGAATTCCCTCACAAGGTTTGGGAATTATGTCTGTGTCATAAAGAATTGACATGTTCAAGGAGAAACCCAAGTTTTATGTATTAAACTTCTAGCACTACAAGGTCAAACATCACACCTAAAATAGCCAAAACTAACCCCTCGAGGTTTTAGGTAGCTTCTGTGGCTCAAGTGTCATGAATGATACTTGAAATCACCATGGATAACTTCTTGAGGAGATAATGTAATTTAAGTGGTATATGGGCATTCCTAGGATATTTTGAGACTAGGTATGTATATTGGGTACTTTGGCATGGTTAAAGGAGGAAAACCAAACCTTATGTTCTAAGGAAAGATTCTAGGAATTTAGGATAAAAAACAACATGTTGAGCCTCCACAAAGGACCTTTCCATGTTATCCTTGGTCTCTAGATGGGGACATTCAATGTTATGAGTTTTTGAACATTGAGTATAAGTCCCTATATATTAGATATAATTAAAAGGAACAAACCTAGGAGTTGTGCATAAAGGAAGCTTCTAAAAATTTGGGCCCAAGAATGGCACCTTGACCATAACAAATACCTTTCAAGGGAACACTTTTCCTGTAACTAGGTATACAAATACCATTAACACTTTTTAGCTCTAGACATGGGTCTTGAACATGGCCATCGAAGGAAACATGAAACATAGGCCCTAAATGAAGCTTTTATGACTATATTTTATTAGTTCAGCGGTGCCAATCAATGGTGTAGACTTGGTGAAATTTTGTTGTACCTACCAGTCATTAGACTCAATTAATGTCATTGCATGTCTAACTAGTTGTTGCAAGTAGTCTCCATAACTTTCCATAGTAGTAGTCTCAATTCTAAAGCCTCTAGATTAGTGCTAGTGCTTCAGTTGTAGTAGTTTGTAGTACTTTTCATGCCCCCCTATTATGGTTCCTCTTCTCCCGAAACATTCAAACCCTTTTGAAATCCATCCATTATAGTCTCCTTTTTCCCACCCAACCTCTTTAGCTTGGGTCGATGTGTTAGGGCCAAGAAGGATTTCTTGAACAACAACACATAACCTACTAAAGGTACCCATAGCCTATGATTGGGGATGTCAATACGACCAAGTGGTTTTGAGTTGTAAGTATGTGCCCAAGGACTTTGGAAACATCCTAGGGGAGAAGGCCATGTATTAGGTCCTAAAAACATATTTCAAGCACATAGAACCATGAACAAAGCCTTAAAACACCACATAGGACCTTTAGAGGGTATCCTTGGCCTCTAAGAAAGGATGCTAGTTCCATGGCAATGGTTTGAGCATTAGGTGTTGGTCTCAATGCCTTGATATTGCTAGGCTGAAATCGCAAGCCTTAACCAAAGTCAAAGCATTCTAGGTACTCAAATCTAAACACAACTCTTTAAAAAACCATACCTAACCTCAATTTAAAGTATTTTATAGGGCTCAAGGGTCATAAGTGACATGCCAAATGTAATACCCCTGTAAAATTTATTTCATAAATTTTATATTAAAATTATGGCTAAATGGTTTAGAGGGATAAATAACATGATGTATTGATGTAAATACTTCTATTTAAATAAAATAAAAAAATGTTTTTGGTGTATTAATATTATTAAAAATATCTTAAAGGATATAATGTGAGATTATATTCCTAACTATCAGGAAAATAATTGGATCAGTTATGTCTAAGAAGGGGAAAGAACAAAATAAGACAAATACTCCATTTTACCAGCCAATGGAACTATTAGCGGAGACAAACTATCAATAAAATCTATGACTAGAGATAGATGTCACAAGGTGGAAACTATAAAATAGAACTATGGGAGATAAAGGTAGTTTCTTTGAAAAAAGACCAATGGGATAGAAAGATTGGTTCAAAACCTTAAAAGAAAAAGTAGCAGAACATAGCTAGAGAGGTTAAGGAGGTGAGACTAAAAATGATTCTTGCATTTTTTTCTAGTAGGGAGAAGTGGAACATAGGGAAAACTAGCTGAGAAATCTAGTTCATTTTTGGGAGGAACGTGGGAGCCTTTATCATATTTCCTAGAAGAATTTAGATAAGCATATAAATATTCTAAATTAATTCTTTGATGGTTTATTTGGTTTAGGAAAATGGAATAGATTGCTATTATGAATTTAGAAAGCATCCATATTGTAGAAGAACTATGGAAAAATTCTCATAATGTTTTGTAAATGACATAAGTAGATATGTATACATGTCTATATAGTTGTGTTTTTACATGTTTCTATTTTGTTATAAGTAACTCAAATACTTCAAGTACATGGCAAGTATTTCCTCTATGGGAGAGGATAGTAATATGCTTTAACCATAAACTCACCCTAGTATCCCTTATAAGGGAAAAAAAGAACAATAAAACTAAAGGGTGTTACCAAAAGGTAAAAATGGTACCAGATAGTATTAAAAAGATAATGTACAGATCACACTCTATATATGTATGTTAACTCCTTAGTGGTATTGGAATTGAAACTTGACAGAGATGAAATAAAAGAACTATATGCATATATGATTATATAATTAAGGTTGGAAGAGCAGTAATTATGCCTAGGTTAGATGTCTCAAACCATAACAAGGATGAAACCATGTTCATGTGTGTAGGAAAAATAGTCCTAAACAAAGAGTTGTTAGGGCTTAGAGAAGAACCCGAAGTAGCTTCCCATGACAAGAACCTGCTAAGTATACATCATAAATTGTACATATTAATAAATTATTTACTATCTAATTCATCAAGATATACATAAATTCATAACAAGATACAAAGTATGAATGTTAAGGAAAGTGAATATAACAACTTAGAACTTAGAGAGAGAAGGTATATCGTATATGCTTAAGGAACATAAATGGAAAAACCATAGCAATAATGGCGTGAAGTAATTACAGAAATTAATAAGAAAGTTACAAGTTACTTTTCTAGAAAAGAAAATCGCACAATTATATCTTTTTCTTCATGAACGAAAGAATAGGAATTTTATACCTACATCCACATAGACCGCAACCTTATTTTACACATTAAATTAAACAAAAGCCTATTGGGAAGCTATATAAATTAACATATGTAAGGGTCTACAAAAGAACAAATCATAACCTCTGTTTTAGAAATAAAATAAAAATAAGGGTTTACGTTCTTGACCATGCAAGTCTCGGCCTTACACCCAAGGATATATATAACAACCAAAAAATTTCCATAGGAGGAGAAAGAACCCTCAATATAAAAAAAAAAAAAAAGAGTACTTATAGATTATTGAAAACTTTGTCCATAAAATTTGGGCATTTTCCCTATATTATTCTATAAAAGTTTCATGTAGGAAGTTACAATAATTTATATAATCAAATCCAACATAGGGCCTCTCTATAAAAGCCTAATATAAGAACTTTCTAGATGTGCAATAGTCAATCTAGCATGGGAACCTTGGAAAGAATATCAATAAATAAGTACCTATAGTAGTTGTAGTGATATAAAATGAAATTTGTGAAATACACTCTTGAACAAGCCTAGTTAAAACCAACCATAACCATCACTAACCTACTAAAGGAGATATAAAGAATTCTTAGTTAAAAACCCTGAATTTCTCAAGATAGTAATATGAGAAATGTGAAAAAAATTGCAAGGAGGCAATAAAAAAATTACATGATGAAGGAAGTCAAGCCTACAATTAAGACTCTATTTCATAATAAAAGATGTCATTATTGAGTTATGTATGCATACATGGGAAAACCCTCTTTCTAAAAGAGGATAAATTAGGTTTTGAATTCCATATTTGACTTTAGAGAAATTTTACCTTGTAAACACTATAACGCCTAGAGGCCTTAGTTACAAGCCCTAGAATGGATGGACAACATAATTTGGAAACCACATCAAAATCCAAGGTTTCACTTTTGATTTTTAAATATCAATTAACAGAGAAATAATGAATCTAGTCGATGAAACCATCCAAATTTTAGCAATTGTTGCAAAGAGGGAATTTATATAACAAAAGCAGTGAAAAGAATGATTGTTAAGGTCAAAGTATGACTTGGATATGAAAACACGACCTCATTCTAGAAGTGAAGTCTCTTTCTAATGGTGTTCAAGTCAAAACAAACAAAAGAAATCATGGTGTAGACCTTCAATGTTAGTGGAAAAACCCTAGTTACCAGGTTAATGCACTAGTTGCAGAGTTTATTCCAAAACTCCAAGGTGGTAGAGAGGACATATGAGGTAGTTACTCTAACTAAGCAAGAATTGAATCCATTGTAGATCGAAAACCCTACCTAAATCATGACCGTCGAGATCACCACGCGTCATTAGGTAGATTGGAAGGTGGACCATACTTACAAGTGTACTATGTTCACATGGGCGAAAGGTTGTAAGGCTTCCACAAAGACAATGAGTAGTCATAGAGGCCTATAGGAATCCCAGAACCCTCAATAGAATAAGGGAAAAATAGCTCAATGCGAAATGAATTAAATCAAACATGAACCATCTAACAAAGTATTATTACATAGGTGCAACACCGTAGGAACCTATATGTTTATATACATTAATTGCCATTGTAATGTTTATAATATCAATATAATACCAAATGGTTGAGACATTATTTGAATGTTGCAATGAAAATATGATTTCAATTATTAACTATGAGAAAAGGGTATTGGGAAGGCTTGGCTATACGAACACCCCATGTTGTAAGACCCATGCATTAAAGAGGAAACTTTGAGCTATAGTAAAAATACTCAAGCAGAATTTCATGTCATATATAAAGTTAGATAGAGATATATAGAGAAATTTTAATGGTTAAAGAAGTAAGTTGGAGTTTAAGAATCAAATTGTTTTCTTGTGAAGAAACTTTTAAAGATTTTTTAGTAAACGGAGAGATTTATGTGTATAATTAGAAAAATTCATTAATAATTTGTAGTAAATCAAAGTAATTTTATAGGGATGTACATATGGTATCAAAGTAGAACATGTCCAATATTGTGGTATTTATGCTAACCATGACTTCACCTAATGAATGAATATTTTATTTTGCATAGAATACAAGGAAACTCAAACAAAATAAAACAAAAAATGGCATAACTACATGGAGATACTCACATAGGTGAAGAAGAAATTTATGTGCATTTGGGTCGACAAGCACAATTAATAGCCACCAGGTAATTATTAAATATGATTAAATATGTGTAGATAAAGCTAGTGAATCTCAATGCCAGACATGAGTAGCTACTGAGAGTGTGTGTGGCATTGGAGCAATTGATTAAAAATATGGCAGAAAATTCTAATCCTAAGACTATAGAAATAATGAGGGAGGAAGAAAACAAAGAGGAGACATCTAAGCAGAAGACCTTTGAAGAGAAAATTGAAAATCAAGAAGAAAAATATGAAGGGAAGGAGTGAAGTTCATTAAAATTCCTTTCTAGGCCTGGAAGGAAGACCAAAATGGAGTTACAAGGAGAATTTAAAGGGATCACACCCCAACATACGATGGGGAATCTAAAGAAGTGAGAAAAGAATGGTTTCTTAATATCAACATATATTTTGAAGTTTAACATTATTCTATTGAACTTCAACCCAAGTTGGCTACCTACTAGTTACAGGGAAAAGATTCTATATGATGGGAAGAAGTTAGAAAAGTGCATAATTTAGAAAATAAAGAGGTTAATTGGAAGAATTACAATGACTTTTTAGATAAAAATATTTACAAAACATTATTTTGATGATAAAGTCAAAAAGATTTCATGGTTTGAAGCTTGGCCAGATGTAAGTGGATGAGTTAATAACAAAATTCACCCATCTTTTAATATATGTATCATACATAAAGGAAGAGAAAGGTAAAGTACAATTCGTTATAAATTTCCTCCCACTCTATTTTAAAGAATGAACCAAATACGATAATCCCAAAGCCATGGACAAGGTCATTCGAAAAGAAATAATTTTCCAGTACCAACCAAAGAATTGAGAAATTTAAATCAAGGTATAATAAGAAGAAGCCCGAATTTGTCCACAATGTAAGAGGAGGAAAACTTGGGTAGTTTAAGCAATCAGGTAAGGGGAATCAAAATTGAAGTTTCAGTAAAAATGGTAATCTGATCCAAAGAACTCAAGTCCAGATTGAGACTAGGTCTACAATATTTAATTTAATAATAAAGGATTTAATGGAAAAGACAAAGAGCCTATAAAGTGTTGGGGTTGCGGGAACCCCACTTACTATGAAGTTGTCCCTACAATACGAGATCAATAAAACATATGTATAACATTCAAAAGGCCTCCACCATCAATGATGTGGCCAGGAGTATTCTACATATTAGCACATCCTTGGAAGAGTGCCAAGCAGAGCATCAATCCACCAAGGTGGAGATAGAAGAAAAATTATCCTCCTCAATACTTCACTTGGACCAAAAAAACTTCTCTTCGTGGCAGAAAGTTTTCTCCTTTGTAATGTGTTATTTAAACAAGTTATTTTCCACACGATACATTATGGCATGAAAAAAAATTCAATGCATCGACATCAAATGAAATATCTCTCCATGTGACACATTATGTTCTCCCAATCTTTTCTCTATGCAACTACCTATTTATTTTTCATTGGGTGAAATATATTTTCCATGTGATATAATGCATTTGGCTCATGATTTGAAGAAGGGTGCAACTCAGTGTTTATCATACCAATAGAGAAAATACTTGCTACATACATAAAAAGGTATAATTTTTAAAGTGTGATATACATGAAACTAATGTGTGCATAAACCTTATAATGATGTATTTTCTCATGTTAACAACAAAATACTTCCTTTCCCCAAATCAATTCAAATAATTTCCATGCATTAATGCACTTACTCATAACCAACATAATATACAAATTCTCAAGTATTTAAACATTCCAATCACATTATCAAATGTCAAGAGATGCAACAACCACATTCCATCTACATTTGTAGATGAAAAACTAGCTCCAAAAGTCATACTATGCCCTCACCTAAATGTGATGTTCACATCGAATTTATAAGTTATAGGAGGCATTTTTAATGTGTCACTTGGTCAAATTATTACCATATTCTACAAAGAAAACCATACAACTCCCCAATTTCAAACATTTATGGTTGTTAACTTCACCAAGTACATTTCCATTCGATGGATCCAAACAATCCTACATTTTTTTAATTCTACTTATACAAAAGGGTAGTCCTACGAAAATTCCACTTAAAATGGCTTGGGCATTAACCAAAAATAAACCTCTTGTGGAAAGTTACAAATGAATAAAATGTATCCATGTTTACATATCACATGTTTCACTATCATATCATATTATCGTAACTTAACGAGAACTTGTTTGTATTGTATTGTACATATCATATGTATAGAATGTATTATGTTGTATATATCATATGTACGGAATGCATTGTAATCTACTTTGATCTATTTCAATGTATTGTATTTTATTGAAAGTTTATCATACACACTATGTAATTTAATGAGTTTTATCTTATTCTAATTTTGAAATTTTGTTCAAACATGTATAACCATTTTATTTATTTCTATCTTGATTCTCATAGAGTTCTAGAAAATAGAGATGTGTTGAATTTTTTTCTAACTAAACACAAAATAGAAAACTAGGATTGATTATAGAAATGGATCTCCAAAATATATGTTTGGAGAAAACTTTTTTCCTATAAAAAATGAAGGCATTCATTCAATATTTTCAATACGTTTATGATAATTGGTAGGAAAAAAAACCATGAGATGAAAGAATAGTCTAAGTGGAAAAGAAACCATGCATTTTGAGTTTGAGTTTATGTTAATTGGTTCTCTATGTGGGATTGATCTAGTTGGACTTTCGAATAGGTTATGTTATGTTTTCTATATAACATATTGTTACAATTGTTGGTTTTAGGAAACTGGCTTTTATGTAATTAAAATTTACATATTTGAAATTGAAATTTCCATTTCATTTTTTTTCTTCTTCTTACAATTTGTATCTCCTTCATATAATATAATAATGCATTTGTTAAATTTATATTATATTACTACATTTTTATATT
This sequence comes from Pinus taeda, assembly GCA_000404065.3. Taxonomy (NCBI): domain Eukaryota; kingdom Viridiplantae; phylum Streptophyta; class Pinopsida; order Pinales; family Pinaceae; genus Pinus; species Pinus taeda. The sequence continues at coordinate 121,858 of APFE030410498.1, read as the reverse complement.
TGGTTAAGTTATTATTAGGGAATGTAACCTCATATTAATATAATAGACTTAAACGTTAAAACACTTCCTTAAGAAATTCCATTAAACTTGTGCCTTCACATCATTCTACGCTTAAATTATTATTGGAGAGTATAACATCATATTAAGGTTATTATATTGCTCAAATTAATATAATAGATGTCAAAGTTAAAATCTCATTGGAGTTTCCTTAAGATCATGCAATTATGTTGTAATCTATAAAACCCTTCAATGGTCATCACTACACTAAGCAACTACATTAAACTTGTGCCTTCACATAATTCTACATTAATTATTATTATTATTATTATTTTATATTATATCGAGAAGAGTTCCCTTTACCAAATGCAATTATGTTGTAATCTTTAAAGCTCTTTAATGGCCATCACAGCACTAAACAATTCTATTAAACTTGTGGCTTCACATCATTCTACATTTATTAATTTTCTTTGGTATCCTATAAAAATTGAGCATCCATCACAACTAAACAATTCCACTAAACTTATGATTTCACATTAGTATCCTATAGAAACCTAACAATCTACTACTAATACTAATAAACCTGTGAGATACCCACAAACCAAATCACAATTAAAAAAAAAAATTAAACCTTGGATTTTCAATCACAAATTAAGCTATCCTGAAATACATTTATTAAATTTTAATTACACTAAACAACACACCCCTTCTGTAACAATTACTAATTTAAATATTAATCATTTAACTAAACTTCCCATCACAATGACGTAAGAAAACATAGGTAGCTTTTATGTTTACCTTTCTGTAGGCTCCATTCAAATACACAAATGGTCAATACTACAGAAATATAAGAATTATTATTAAAGCAATAATCAAATGATCAACGCCACTATTACTAGCATTATCCTATACATTATATATATATGAGATGTGTATGAAAAGCATATATATATAATCCCTATATTTTTAAAATAACCTTTTTATATATAGTTTATTACGTATGCATTTACGCGCCCCCCACACCGCCACATATATATAATCTATATGAGAAGCATATGTAGAATCGCTATATTTTTAGAATACCCATTTTATATATAGATTTATTACATATGCATTTACGCCAGATACATTTAATCCAACGATATCCAATCACATCACAAAAGGATAAATAATCATGTGCGCTTCAGTAGTACTAAATGTATTAACAGTAGCCTAGATTCCTCACTCACTGGAAATCCGGTTGTATTCACACAGCATGAAACAGCTCGTGACGGTGAGGAAAACCGGAGCGCAAAGGAAACCGACACACATACATGTGAAACGCCAGCCATGGAGGAATCTCTCCCAATAAAAACCGACACCCTTCGTCTCAACCTTCATATTTTCATTCATTTTCTTTCATTTCCTTGAAGTGACTCCCAAATCTCATTCTCTCGTGTTTGGTTGTACCAGCAGAGCCATATACTGCAGATTTGATCAGAAAAAATTATTCTTGCACAACCTCATTGTACAGAAATCAAGCAGAGTTGGTGTTCATCAATGGGTAATTGTGCGGCATCTCACGGATCCGGAAAGCTCTCTTCAGATTTCATCGGCGGTGAGGAAATTATAATGGTGATGAGATCGGACGGAAAGATAATGGAATACACGCCCCCCCTTCTTGTCAGAGATCTCATGGCGGCGTACCCACAGCATTCGGTCGTTCATTCCGAAGATGCGACACGCCCTCTTTCACCGGACCAGATGTTGGTGCCTGGGCAGCTTTATCGGCTACTAATTATCCCTGATTTGCCTTCTCTTTCCAAAGATGCCGTTATATCAGAGGCCACAAGCATCGATAATGGCAGATTCAGGGGCAGAGTTAGCAGTGAAAGCCGTGCGAGTACTCGGCCGCCTTTTTCAGTTAAGTATGTGGAGAAAGGCAGTGGTATTATTAGGGTTAAGATGGTAATCTCGAAACGAGAACTGCAAGCGTTGCTTTCACATCCTTCTACAGAGGAGAAACCATTTTTAAGTGAGCGTCAATGTAAAACCGAGTACGTTAAAGAAGATTATGTTGGGAGGAGAAGAGGGGTTAATGATGGGTGGAGACCGTCGTTAGAGACCATTTTGGAGGTCAATTAATTCAGTGTACCTTTTCTTTTCGTAAGGAAATTGAACAATATGAGGCTATGGTTGAATTCAATGTGGATATTTTTCAAAGCAGTTGTTTATAGTGAGACTTTTTGAAAGCTTTTCTTGGTGTTTTTGGTCAAAATCCGGCAGCAATTTATTGGAATCTCAAATTTGATAGCTAGTTTCTGCACAATCAAAGGGTGTCAGGGATTTTCGAGGGTGCTGAATCCAAATATGCAATTAAAAAACCATTTTAACTGCTAAAAATCAAGATTTAACCTCATTTCTTCCGCCCGATTCAATCTCTTAGTACAGAAGTTTGGAACATCGTAGAGACAGGCTATGCTTTTCCTTCAACTACTCCTACAGATGTAGACGAGAAGAAGAAGTATGAAACAAATGCAAAATCAGTCAGTACCCTATTAGGATGTATATCCCAATTGGAATTCATGAAGGTAATGCACTATAAATCCGCAAAAGAGATATGGGACAAAATTGTCACGAGCTATGAAGGAGATGAACAGGTAAAGCGTGCCAAACTTCAAACTCTCGGGATTCAGTATGAGACTCTCAAGATGTATAATGATGAAAGTGTGACTAACTATTTTCTTCGTGTAGATGAAGTTGTTAATTTTATGAAAAATTTGGGTGAAGAAATAAAAGAGGCTATTGTGGTTGAAAAGGTTCTAAGATCATTGTCCCTCAAGTTTGAATCTAAAGTATCTGCAATAGAAGAAAAAGAAAATCTACGAATTCTTACTATATCTCAGCTACATGGAATTCTAACTGCTTATGAAATGAGAAAAGGAGGTCCATCACATAGAAGAGAAGCTGCTTTCAAGGCATCGGGCAAAGGAGATTATTATGAAGCAAGCCACGTCCCAGAAGAAGAGGAAGAAGAATCAAACTTTTTCAGAAATCTTCAAATGGGTTCTGGAAGGTTCAGAGGTAAGTTGCCTTTTAAATGCTTTGCTTGTGGAAGAGTAGGTCATTATGCTGCAAAATGTCCTTATAAGGATAAAGGAAAGGAACCTGCTAGGTGGAACAAGAAACAGAGTGCAAGTAAGAAAAGCTACTACACTCATGAAGATAGTGATGGTCTATCAAACAGTGATGAAGATGAACGAGGTAATGAATATAAATTGTTAATGGCATTTGAAGATGATGATTATATGGATGCTATAGATGTGGATTAATTTCATGAAGAAATTACTAAACTTAAGAGATGTATAGAAGAGAAGAATATGATCATTGATACTCTACAATTTCAAATTGATGAAAAGGAAAGACATCTTGAAAAATTAGAAGGTGAAATTGTTGGTCTTAGAAAAGAGATTGAGAAAACAAAAGCTATGAATCTTAAGTTTGTCAAAGGATCTGAAACTTTGGATGAGATTATCAATGTGCAGCGGTCTCCTCTAAACAAGATAGGTCTGGGCTATAATGGAGAAACTTCTCAAGCATCCACCTCAAAAAGCTATCTTGATGCGGCAAGAAGAAATGAGCAAAAGCACAATGAAGACCAACAGGTAAAGCAGGGACGAATTGCAAACAGAAACTATCAGGGGCAATCCATCTTAAGGGTGAACAAAAGCTACAACCAGCCACAGGTAAAATCTTCTCAATTTGGTTCAAGAATAGATGACAAGAGAAATTAAAATCAATTGGCTGGTAGATTCGATAACCGCAGAAGTTTCTTCAATGGACAATGCTTTTCTTGCCATAACTTTGGTCACAAAGCAGCTCAATGTGTTGCATATAAAACAATCATGACTAGGGAAGCTCAAAAACAAAGAAGTATGACCGGGATTACAAAAAGACCTATAACAACTTTCCGGTTCTTGAAAATGAAGTTGAATGTTCTATTTGCAATAACTTTGGTCATGAAGACTCTGAATGCAGGAGCAGGTTACAGCAGAAAAAGGAACAAGCTTCAAGCACCAAAACATGGAGAATAAAGGAATCTCAACCGAAAAGATGTGGGATAGCGTTTTATGCAGAGGGACAAGAAAATCTATGGTACATTGACAGTGGATGTTCAAAGCATATGACAGGTGATAAAGAAAAACTTGAGTCATATTCTGCTCTAGAAAAGGGAAAGAAAGTCTCTTTTGGAAATGATACTCCTGCTACCATAAAAGGAAAGGGTATTGCTCAATTAAAGGAAAAGGTCAAGGCTGGAATGTTTTGTATGTTGATGGATTGAAACATAATATTCTAAGTGTCAGTCAGATGTGTGATCAAAGAACCGAGGTGATATTCAGATCAAATGGATGTATTGTTCGTGATCTTGATACAGGTAAAACTGTGATCAAAGGCAAAAGAACTCCAAATAATCTGTACATATTTGAAGAAGGACAACAACAATGCTATCTAAGCAAGGATGATGAGCACTGGTTATGGCATCGGAGGTTGGGACATCTAAGATTTTCACAAATAAGGAAAGCATGCAAATATCAGACAGTTCGCAATCTTCCAGATATCAAATTCCTGACAACACCATATGCAAATCATGTCAGTTTGGAAAACAAACCAGAACTAACTTTCCAGAGAAGGAAGGATCAGCTAGCATGCCTCTTAAGCTAGTACATACAGATACATGCGTCCATTCACGAAAAGAACACCTAGAGGAGAAGAATACCTGATATTATTCATTGACGATTTCTCCAGGTTTGTCTGGTTAGGACTTATGAAGCACAAGATGAAGCATTCGAAAAATTCAAATCCTTCAAAGCCTTGGTTGAAAATGAATCAGGTCACAAAATTAAGTGCCTCAGATCTGACAGAGGTGGGGAGTTTAACTCAAATGAATTTTTCGATTTCTGTGAAGAACATGGGATAAGAAGAGAATTCTCTACAGGCTAGGACTCCTCAGCAAAATGGAGTGGTGGAAAGGATGAACAGAATAGTTCAACAAATGGCTCGTGCTATGCTTTATGAATCTAGAACTCTTGCAACCTTCTGGGGTGAAGCTTCATTTGTTGCGGTTATTATTCTCAACAAAACAAATGTCCGAGTGAACAACACTCAAACTCCTCATGAGCTCTGGTGTGGTGAGACTCCTTCAGTAAAGAATTTCAAAATTTTTGGAAGAAAATGCTATATTAAGAATAATGATGAATAGCTTGGAAAACTTGAACCTAGAGCAGATGAAGGCATTCTCCTTGGTTATTCTCCCCATAGCAAAGCATATAAGTGTTACAATAAAAGACTTGGAAGAATTGTTGACAGCATTGATGTGGTGGTTGATGAAAAAGGAAACATTCCTAGGCAAGTAAATTATGAAAATATCGAAGAGATGAAGGCTACCCTCAACAACAGAATGATGAAGAACCTGAAGAAGAACCTGAAGAAGAATCAGAGGAGCAGACAAGAATAGAAGAAAAGACTCCATCCAGATATGTTCAGAAGAATCATCTAGAATCTCAGATTATGGGGCAGAAAGAAGCAGGTGTACAAACAAGAAGAACAGGTGCAGAAGCCTCAAGCTATTTGGCATTACTCTCCTCTACTGAACCACAAAATGTGAAAGAGGCATGCAAAGATGAATGTTGGATAAAAGCAATGGATGAAGAACTTGAGCAAATCGAAAGGAACAACACTTGGGAACTGGTTCCTAGACCAAAGGATAAGAATGTTATCGGAACAAAATGGGTCTTCAAAAATAAATTGAATGAAAATGGAGAAGTAATTAAAAACAAGGCCAGACTTGTTTGTAAAGGGTATGCGCAGCAAGAAGGAATAGACTTTGAAGAAACCTTTGCTCCCGTTGCAAGACTTGAGGCCATCCGAATGTTCCTTGCTCTCTCAAGTTTTCAAAACTTCAAAGTATTTCAAATGGACGTGAAATCAGCCTTTCTGAATGGAGACTTGGAAGAAGAAGTATACATTGAACACCCAGATGGGTTCATTCTTGAAATGATCCAAATCTTGTATGCAGATTGAAAAAAGCTCTCTATGGGCTCAAACAAGCTCCAAGGGCTTGGTACTATCGTTTGGATAAATATATTCATCAACAAGGTTTTTCAAAAGGATCAGCAGATAGCAATCTTTATATAAAAGTTGAAAATGACAAATTGCTAATACTTGTTGTGTATGTAGATGACATTAATTTTGGCAGCAATGAAGAAGAGATGAGTCAAAGCTTTGCCTTGGTCATGCAGAAAGAATTTGAAATGTCCTTGCTGGGAGAACTGACATATTTCCTTGGTTTGCAAATCCAACAAAAGGAAGAAGGAATCTTTTTATCTCAAACCAAGTATCTCAAACAGATCTTGAAGAAATATGGCATGGAAGATGCAAAACCAGTATGTACACCCATGGTCACAGGATGTAGCCTCAGTGCAAATGATGAATCTGCAGCAGTACATCAACCAACCTACAGATCTATGATCGGAAGTCTACTTTATTTGACAGGTACCCGACCGGACATCATGCATGCAGTAGGAATAGTTGGTAGATTTCAGGCAAATCCAGAGACTCATCTTCAGGCAGTAAAGAGAATTTTCAAATATCTTCAAGGGACACAAAATTATGGCTTATGGTATCCTAGAGATACAGATCTCACACTTCATGCTTATACAGATGCAGATTGGGCCGGAAGTGTGGATGACAGGAAGAGCACAAGTGTTGGTGCGTTCTTTATCGGTTCCAGATTAGTATCTTGGTTCAGCAAGAAACAAAGTTCGATTGCCTTATCTACAGCTGAAGCAGAATATG
>APFE030410498.1:54966-103927 GCA_000404065.3 Pinus taeda | reverse complement strand
TTTATTTAAACTATATATAGGTTAATAATCAGACCCACATAAGCTATATATTGACATGAATGAGCGTTTCAGAGCTTTTCCTGTAATCTCTTTCCCTGGGTTGCGATGAAATAATTATGTTTTCGATGAGAACCCTTTTGTTTTTTTCGTCTTTCCGACGGCTTTGTCTTTTATATTATACCATTACTTTATTCTTAATAAAGTTCTATCATCAGCCAATGTGAATTCGAGGTCGTGAACAATAAATAATTATAATCCAATAGTTCAAGGTCCTACCAACAATTAATTGACATCTCGAAGGGCTAAAAAGGTACAAACAAACAATAACCTGACACTTACATGTGATACAAGTTTAGGAAAATATAAAAACATTTTAAGAATTTGATATTCGTTTTGAAGAATTGGATAGGCATCTTTCACAGACATGGCTCCCCACAATCCATAACGACATTGGGTTTAATATCACAAACATTAACCTGGCACTTACACGCGATACAAGTTTATCAAAGTATAAAAACATTTTAAGAATTTAATATTCGTTTTGATGATGTATTGGTTAGGGATATTTCACAGGTGATTTGGGACTTGGCAAAGTATCTATAATGACATTGTTTTAATATTAATATAGATTTATTACAGAGATCAAATTTTTTACTTGGAAATTTCTTTATTATGCAAAATATTATTGTAAATTTTTATATTTAAATTATATTATTTTAATGTTATATAAAGTATATATTAGGACCAAATAAATTTGAGAATTATACAAATTTTATTTTTCATGATATATTAATATAAAAATTTAATAAAATTAATATATATTTATATATAATTAACATTAAAATAGTTACATAACATAAAAACTTTTTTTCATGATAATTAATAAAAAATTTAAATGATATTTAATATATACATAATTGACATATTTTATTGATATCCCGCATTGAATATTTTTCTATATATATGACATTGAAATATTTTATTTTAATAATTTTTCCCATATATACATATATATGAAGTTTATTTAAATTTCATGTTGGAATATTTTTGAAAAGTATAAAGTTTAAACATCTTACATTTTTTTAACTTCTAATTACTTTACATGATATTCATTTTTTTTACTATAGCTGATATTAGTTTTCTTTTATTTTTCCTTTTATAGCATAATTTATTTATTTTTATTTTAAAAAGAATGAATTTACAAACAAACTCACTGGGCTATAGAATGAGCCTCATCCCCTCATACTAGGTTGTAGAATGATGCTCTAGACTCAATCACCTCTTACACTAATCCCTCATCCCAAATGTATGATAGGAGATAATTTATAATTAATAAGATAGTTTAATTGTAAGTTTAATCATAAGTTGTAGTCTAATTGTTCTACATTTTGGAAGATTTTAAAGCATATTTTCTTGTCAAATTTGTTGAGTTAAGAGAGAATCAAATAAATTAGAAAAGGGAGAAAATGGAAACAATGCAAATAAACAACATAAAAGGAACCAATACAACGACGAAGCAACAACATTACAACTATGTCCAAGAAAATAGGGAAGGTGGATTCAAAATATTTATTCCTTCATAAGGAAATATACAGCTACATACCAAAAGTTATTTTATGGATACTACTACTCATGTAATAACTTTGGTCATGGAGCAATTGATTATAGAGCCTATTCAAGAAAAGTTGAATATGGAAGGAGAGAATGTCTTAAAGTTCCAATGAACAATTACTTAAGCTACAAATCTAAAACTATGGATGAAAGTGGTATTACAAAATGTAATTATTGTGTTCCTCTCTTGAATTACATTGAAATGCTACATATTCCACAACTATGGGCACAAAGCATGGGATTTCCAAAGTAGTCTAAACATGTCTCAAAACCAAGGCAAGGAAGAATCTACCATCCAAAATCAACATCCAACAGCGTGGAAAAAGATACAAGAGAAGCTGGAAAAATATGGTGTTATGTTATATGCCCAAAGACAAGAAAACAAATGGTATATTGATAATGGATGCTCAAGACACATGACAGGAGACCAAAGTGAATTCATAAAACTAAAGGAAGAAGATGGAGGCAAACTGATATTTCGCAACGCTAAGTGTCCTATAATATAGGGATCAAAGTGTGTTTGTTTGACTATTCATTTTGGTGTTTGTTTGCAAGATTTAGCCTATGAATTCACCAAGTATCATGGTCTAAGGGGTCTTTGTACAAAATACTCAAATGGGTCAAGTCATTGTAAATATATGTGTCAAAAGTGGTCTATTAGTCTTGATTTGAATTGGAAGGTCCATAAGGGGCCATCATTTGAAATTTGTAATCATGGGGAAACAATGTCATTATGGGAATAGATTGGGGTCATTTTCATAAGAATAAGATTAGAGTCATGTCAATTAGGTTTGAAGAATAGTTAGTGGTAGGTGACATCAAAAAATGTAGAACATTCATCATCAAATTTGACATCATCCTATTTTTTTTGCGTTTAAACTTTTGATCTTCCTAAAGTACCATTATTGCCAAAGGAGGAACAAATTTCTCTACAAAGCTATCAAATTTCATGTAAGTTCATCCTTCAACCTTTAGATTTCACAGAAATTTCATCTCCATGGGCTTGAAAAAGATCAATTTTGTTGCTACGCAGAGGCTGCAGGGGAACGTTGCACACAACTGAAAGGATAATTCTCCTCATCAAATGTGGGTTCTAGGTGTGTGTGTGTGTGTTTATTTGGGAGTTTTATTCTGTCAAAATTTGAAATAATTTACCCATTGCTAACTAAAAAATCGAGTTTGAAACCCCGTATTTCTTATTTACATATTGATGCGCACACTTGTTATGCTCTTAACCTGCAAGACGATACCAGGATACCAAATATGCGAAGAAATATACCTAGAACATAGAACAGTGAGAAATAATAGCAAGTATTTTATTATTCAGAAAGCAATGTTCACTTGCCTCTTTGAGGGGACAACCTCCGATAGAGCAGAGCTCGATTACAAAATAAGACATGATGCTCCTCGCAGGGAGTCTCTATTCTTTATATATGATTCATGCATGCAATACCATGGGGCAATACCATGGTTCTTATTAATACCATCTATCTAATACCATGGCCCATTTGCAACTAACTGTGATCACGTCATTAAATGCGGGTTAACCACTTACAATTATTAATGTGGGCTTTACTGACTCTTTACTTAACTATAACTATGACTCAATCCTATTACATAAATAAGGGGGTTAGAGTGGGACCCTAACATGCCCTCCCCCATAAGAATAGCCTTGTCCTCAAGGCTGAAGCTATGAAGACTGCTGAAGAATAGTGGTTGGTTCCTAGGTTGCATCTTCCGGAGAGGTGTCTTTCCACTTGACAAGGACTTCCTTGATCATGCGGCCACGCAGGTGCCATTCTTGTGTGTCTAGGACCTATTCAAGTTGGAGCCAGATTGACCCTTACTCATCGAGTTCCGATAGACTAGTTTGAATTCTGCAATTGTTCCCAATCACTTTCTTAAGGCATGAGACATGGAAAACTGGATGGATTTTTGTAGTGGGTGGCAAAGCTAGCTTGTAAGCCACTTCTCCAATGCGCTGAAGTACTTGACATGGTCCATAGAATCTTGGAGATAGTTTCTAACAACCCTTGTCTTTGAGTGATGTTTGCTTATATGGTTGCAACTTCAAAAATACCTGATCCCCTTCTTGAAATTGGCGTTCTTAGCAATGCTGATCTACCTATTGCTTCATGCGGTTTTGAGCTTGATGAAGATTCTCTCTAAGATGGGTGAGCATGGTTGTGCAATTTTGTACGAGTTGATCCACTACTTGTACCGTTGAGCACCCCTTGATATAAGAAGTAGGGGAAGGAGGGAGTTGACCATAAACTGCTTCATATGGAGTCATTTTGGTAGTGGCATGATAGTTGGTGTTATACCACCATTCAGCTAGAGGTAACCACTATACCCAAAGATGTTGCTTTTCTGAAGTGAAACACCAAAGGTAGGATTCCAGACATTTGTTGACTGCTTCAGTTTGACCATTAGTTTGTGGATGATAGGAAGTACTGAGTTTTAGTTAGGTACCTTGTAGTCTAAAGATTTCCTGTCAAAAATTACTGGTGAAGGCCGGGTCACGATTAGATACAATGGAAGTGGGCATGCCATGCAATTTGAAGATCTAATCCATGAATGATTGAGTGACCAAAGACGATGTAAAAGGGTGAGGTAGGGCGCAAAATGAGCATACTTAGAAAGTATATCCACAACCACCATGATGACTGACTTGTTTCCTAACTTTGGAAGACCTGTAATGAAATCCATAGAAACCTCTGTCCATATTGAAGCCACGATGGGCAATGGTTGTAATGTGCCTAGTGCTTTGACTGTCTCTCCTTTGTGGCGCTGACAGACGTCGCATTCCGCTACAAAAGTAAGAATGTATTTTTTCATGCCTGTCCAAAACAATGATCTTCGAGTGCGAGCATATGTCTTCTAAAAGCCTAAATGTCCTGCAGTGGGGGATGACTACAACTTCGCCAAAATGCAGCTTTTGTGGGTGGATGTTGGTGATATTACAACTCTGTCCTTGTAGCGAAGAATCTCATCCTGCCACGAGTAGCCCTTGGTGGAATTTGGATCTGCCTGCAATTGAGTAATGAGTTGGGAGAGTCAGGGATGTGAAAACCATTCCCTACGAGCCTCTTCAATCCATTCTAGAATGGGAAGGGAAATTGCGAGCATGGTACTTTCCTCCTCAAGTTGGTGAGATAATGCATCTGCTACAATATTTTTGTGCCCTTTCTTGTAAATTATCTCATAATCATATCCCAGTATTTTGGTGAGCCATTTATTTTGTTGTGGTGAGGATAGGCATTGCTCCAAAAAATATTTAAGACTTTGATGGTCTGTGCGGATTTGGAAGCATCGCCCCAATAAGTAAGGTCACCAGGTATCTACTGCATGTAAGATGGCCATCATCTCCTTCTCGTAGGTAGATTGTCCCAGATTCTTCCCACTTAGTTGTTGGCTTGTGAAGGCCAAGGGTCGACCTTCCTGCATTAAGACCGCCCCAATACTCGTCCTGAAGCATCACATTCAATGACAAAAGATTTGGTGAAGTCGGGTAGTGCTAAGACTGTAGTGGAACACATGGCATTTTTGAGAGCTGTAAAGGCCTGTTGTGCTTCATCATTCCAAAGGAATGAATTTTTCTTGAGGAGTTGAGCGAGGGGCCTCGCAATGCGACCATAATTGCGGACAAATTTGCGATAGTAGCCCGTGAGACCCAAAAATCCTCTCAGGCTTTTCAAGGTCTTAGGTTGAGGCCAATCTTGCATTGCCTGGATCTTTTTGGGGTCCACCCTAACAGTTTCACGCCCCACAATGTGGCCCAAATACTTAACTTCTTCCATGCCAAAAGAAACTTGAACATCTTAACAAATAATGTATGCTCGCGAAGCAGTTGCAAGCATAGATCTACATGCTAAAGATGTGTGGCCCAAGTGCGACTGTAGATGAGGATGTCATCGAAGAAAACAAGGAAAAAATTTCTGAGATATGGTTTGAGCGTGTGGTTCATAAGGCTCGGAAAAGTAGATGGGTAATTACAAAGACTGAATGGCATGACCAAGAACTCATAATGGCCTTCATGAGTTCTGAAAGTAGTCTTTGGAATGTTGAGTTCTTTCATGCGAATTTGGTGGTAGCTTCAGCGAAGATCAAGCTTAGTGAAGAATTGAGCCCCATTTAGTTCATCCAGCAAATCATCAACAATCGGGATGGGAAATTTATCTTTGACTTTCAACTTATTGAGGGGCTTCAAGTCTGGACACATACGCCATTCCCCATCTTTCTTGAGCACCATGACCACCGGTGATGAATAAGGACTAACCCTGGGACGAATGATGAGTGCTTCCAAAAGTTCCTTGATTATTTTTTCTATTTCATTCTTTTGGGTGAACGGATATCTATATGGGCGCACATTTGGTGGTTGGGCTCCTGGGACAAAAGTGATGCTATGATCATGTTCCCCTCTCGAGGGTGGAAGCTCATGAGGCTTGTGAAAGACTGGTAGATGGTTATTTAAGATCTCTTGCATCTCAGGATGAATCGAAAGAGAATTGGGTTTGAAGGCTTGGATGGCATTAAATTGAGCTATAACTCCATGAAGGCCCTTTTTTACCAATTTTTCCATCCGATGTGAGCTGATGATAGAAGGAGCTCCACTTGGAGTCCGTGGAGGGTATGTGTCTGGTTGTTCTGCTTAAAGCTCATATATAACTCCTGGAAATCCATTGTGATTGGGCAAAGTGTGCGAAGCAATTTAGCACCTAGGATAATGTTGCACCTTCTCATGTGTATGGCAAACATGTGGGTCTTTAACTGATAATTCCCCATTTGAAGTTTGACATTTTCACAGTGGCCTTCACATTTCATTGTTCCCCCATCAACAATTTGGACTTGGAAGTTAGAAACTGCTCGTACAAAACAATGCACTGCTTCCACGACCCTTTGATGGATAAAAATATGTTTACTTCCACTATCAATCAAGACTACTACTGGGGGATGCTTAATAAAACCTCTGATTTTGAGAATTTGAGGCGAAGAAATCCCTACCAAAGCATGTAGTGAAATAACTAGTTCTTTAGGTACATTGTCCTTCTGGTTGTCCTCTTCTGCCTCCTCTGGTTCCTCAAGTGGTGGGGCTTCCTCCGATGAGCTGTGATCAGTAGAATCAATTTGAAAAAATTTTGGCTCCTTGCATTTATGCCCGGGGGAGTATTTTCATCACAGTAGTAACATAATCCCTACTTTCTTCTTTCCGCCAATTTTTCATATGACACCTTTTGAGCCTTAAGTGTTTGGGTAGTGCTATGAGCCTGTGGGGGCGAACCTTGGCGGTGAAATTTGGGAGATTGAACTGGGCTGCTAACACACGTTCTACTTCACGAGCTATCCTACAAGCCACCAGCCATGAGGGAGGGTGGTGCGATCGAATGTGAGCTTGTATGGCCCCTTTAAGACCACTGATAAAACATTCCTTGTAGAACTCATCTTGTAGACCTAAAGTGCAGAAAGCTAAGGCTTAAAAGGCTATAATCCATTGTTCCAGTCTGTCGGAGCTTAGTGAGATGACCCAAAAAGGCGGAGTCATGGTCAAATCGATGCATAAGAGATTTTTTGAATATGTCCCAAGTTAAGGGCCTTCCATAGCAATGTTGATGCCATTGCCACCATTGCCATCTTTCATTGTCCAAGTACATGCTCCCCACACTAAGCTAAGTGGCATTATCGAGGATGTACTTTAGATTGAAATATTGCTCCATTTATGCTATCCATGCTGTCGGGTGAGAGCCATCAAATTTATGCATGTCTAGCTTGGGTGGTCATGGACATGATTGTTGGTGGGTGCCCTAGAGGTGAAGAGAGTGGCTAGACTCACCCTCACTATGTTCATTACCAATATATGCCTCCTCGCGGGCATCTACCTTACCCATAGAGAGTGTTGTAGTTATTTTCGTCAGTTGGTCTTGGATGTCTTTTAAGGATGCTTCAAGGGTGTCCATACTTTCATTCACCTAGCTTGATTTCTAGTTTGTACCATGCACCGAGCCAATTTACTTGAAATTTTGGACCGCCCGAATTTTTTTGGCACTAATATTTGAATGGTACCACCTTTCTCAGCTCGTTGTCCTAATTCTTATGGGCTAAGTCACCAATAAGCGCACTGGGGGGTCTCAGACTTTCTTTTTCTTTTTTTCTTCTTTTTTTTTCGAAAACTCCTAACGGAGTTTTACTCCTTGCTTAGAAATACTGCAATAGCCAAATCCCTGAAATCTCAATGTTGCCAAAAGTCCTGCAAAAATCATGCCCACGTATAGGAACCCACACAACTACTCAGATCTGGATGGCGGATGTGATGGATCTGAGGGATCTAAATGGTTGATCAGATAGATCTGAAAGGCAGAATAGATTGCTGCTACAGATCTGATGGATCTAATAGATCTCAATCGCTATTATGATAAATCTGAACTGCGGGACTGATTGCTGCTGCTGATGCAAAACCCCACTTGCCCGATTTAATCTGGCAGAGATTATGCGTGATCCAAAGATAGAGAAGGGAACTATGGTATCGAGGAGTGTCAGGTGCTACAGATCACAATATACATAAGGGTCTGACAGTAGTACTCGACCCAATATTTCAGGGCACTAACCAAGGAGGATCAACCGTACCCTTAGCCGTACAACCCGACTACCCTATCATACGGGTGAGTAATCTCTCCGAGTGTTATTCTCGGGGTATTATAGCAGTAAGATGGCCAACGGTTTATCTATGGCGAGGTTTCAAGGGAGCTAGGGGGCTTCGATATACCCAGAGGGTACTTGGAAGATAGTCCGTGTGCGGTTCTGTCTAATGCACTACTACTCAAAGGGGTACCCACAGGGGTTACAAGGGATTCCAACAAGCATTACCACCTCTTGTATTCCCTGCTTGCATGCCTCCCCAAATCTGCAGGTTTATGCGCTCAATGACAAATCCCATGGTTTAAAGACGCCGAAACATGTCTCTAGCCAAAAATAAAAATAAAAAAATTTGCTAAAAAATGGAGATCCAACTGGCCCTGGAAAGTGCTATGATACCACTTGTTATGATCTTAACTTGCGAGACAATACCCGGATACCAAATATGCGAAGAAATATACCCAGAACATAGAACAGTGAGAAATAATAGCAAGTATTTTATTCTTTAGAGAGCAATGTTCACTTGCCTCTTCGAGGGGGCAACCTCCAATAGAGCAGAGATCGATTACAAAATAAGACACGATGCTCCTCACAGGGATTCTCTATCCTTTATATAGGATTCATACATGTAATACCATGGGGCAATACCATGGTTCTTATTAATACCATCTATCTAATACCATGGCCCATTTGCAACTAACTGTGGTCCCGTCATTAAATGTGGGTTAACCACTTTACAATTATTAATATGGGCTTTATTGACTCTTTACTTAACTATAACTATGACTCAATCCTATTACATAAATAAGGGGGTTATGGTGCGACCCTAACAACCCTAGTGTTGTGCATGGGCATTCTGCATGGACATAGTCACCCTATTTTCATCCTATTTTATCGACCAAACCATCTCTAAACCCATTTTTTTCTGTATGAGTATGGTTGTTTAAAATTATAAGAATTTTTGGTATCCTTTGGAATGTTTTATTGTTGTTTTTGGGTTTGTCGCCTTCCATTTCCTTAAATTTGCGCATAACTGGTGTTGCACACAGAAATAGTGATTTTACCACTTATCCACCTGCCTTGAAATCATAAATTTTCAATGTGTCAGCCTTACATGAATTAAGTTGAAATTATCATAGGTCTTAGAAAGTTTGGAAGCATCTTGAGTATGTCCTTTGGCCAACAGAAGTGCCTTTTCTCTCTATCACTGTGTTTAGGGCACTACATACTGCCCAAAACAAAGCATCTTCATCTCTTTCCATTACTAGTCAGAAATTGTGGTATATCTAATTTGTTTTGACATTTAGGGTTTGGAAAACATTTCCAACTCTGTCTTGAAGTCTTAACCTTGATAAACCATCAAACCCTAGCAAAATTTTTGTATCTGCAGTTTTTTTGTTTTAGCAATGGCAACTCCAAAGAAGAAGAGGAAGATAAAAGGAAGAGAGGTTGTGAGGTTTGAACCACAAGATCCCTTACTTATCAACTCTGACCCTGCCATAAGGATAGTCTTTGAGAAAACAGGTTGCGTCATATTTTGTGAAAAAAATACAAGGGTATAATATGGAGGTGACCAAAGAATTTACCCTAAATTTTTATGGAGATGAAGTAAATTTTGGTGAATTGAAATTCATTGTGTCAGAAGCCACCATAGCATCAACAATAGAAATACCTTTGGAGGGGAATAAATGGTTCAAAGGAATGCCTTTGGAGTTGGAGCATTATAAGGATTTCATGAAACCAGAGTATAAAAGCCAAGATTTTGGTGTTGTACTGCCTAGTGACTATTTATTAGAACATTACATGAGGATTCTCAAGGTAATTCAGAGGTAATTCACGTGTGAAGGCAGATTCATCGGGGTCTATCAATATCATGTCAAGCTCCTCATGCATTTATCAGGTAAAAAGACCCTAAATATACCCTTTTTCCTCTTCAGGAGTTTAGGCAAGATAATTGAGAGAGTAAGAGTGAAGAAGGGCATGGTTGACTCAAGATTATTTCATTTTTCACTAATAAAATTGTTGGTATTAGAAAAGTTGTAGAAAAGGAGACAAATATGGCAATCTTTTCTAACCTCATCCAAGTTTACAATGCAATCTACTGGAAGTCCCTCAAGATACAGGGATGCACCTTCATCCACCACTAAGACTACTTCTTCACCCCTAAAGAGTTGTATCAAGAAAAGATATCCATCAACAGTTGAGCAATCGCCAAACAAAAATGGAAGAAAATTACAGTTCTCACTAGAGGTAATGGAAATTCTAGTGCCAGGAAAGCCACTCACAAAGGCAGCTACCAAAAGGTTATCATTAGAGAATCCAACTAAATAACTTACTAAGCTTAAGGAAATTCAAGCACAAACAGTTTCTATGGATGAGAAATACAAGCAAGTTAAGGAGTTAAAGAAACAATTAAGAGAATCTCACTTAGTTGTAGCCTAACTGCAACACAAAAATAGGCAACTAAAGAACACCATCCTAGAAAAAACAACTCAATCTAGTGAAGACCTGCTTATGGTTAAATCCACACCAGGTGCTGTCAAATCTAAGGGAAAAGGGAATGTAATCAAGAAAGAGGTTAAGGTAAAAATACCAGTAGCCAAGGTTACAATATCCTCATTTAAAAAGCTACAAATCCGAGAAGAGAAGACAATACCAGAGAAGGAGGATGAAGGGAAGTTCACATTCATGGGAATGAAGAAGAAATTAAAGGTGGCCTGAGATGAAATTATTGAGCTCAAGAAGAAAGATGAATATGCCAGGCAGAAACATAGTGATCTTATGGACATCTATCAAATAACCATGGATGATGCCAAATATACATTGATCAGATCCCTTCCTCTACACAAGAAATTAAAGAACGTATACAAGTAATATCAGACATCGAAAAAGCCATTCAGAAAAATGAAGAAAGATCTTCAACGGGCCCAGTAGATAATTCAACAGAAGGACGAGGGAAAGCTATATTTTTTGGTTGAGGCATTTGAAGAAGAGTATTGTAATATTTTCCTCTCAAAGTTGTACGAAAGGAAAACACTTAAGATTGTGGATGACAAGCCATATCAACAATATAAATGGCTGTTAAACATTATAGATCTGCAACAACTGATAGAAGCAAACCTGTCAAACTCATGATCTATGCCATAACCATAGTTAAACAACAAAAAGAAATGGTAATAACTCCAATCATCCAATGGGAACCAGATATACAAAGAATAGATTTTATTATAACACCTGTGAAGGGAACAAATAAATGTTACCAGTCCCCCTCTATGGGTTTGGTTCTTGGCTATCCTCAAACATCTTTAGCTTTTTGATAGAGTCTCTCTCATCTATAATGTCTAAACCAAGTAAATAAAATGTTTGAGCTCAATGGGAACTCAAATGGAAGAAAAGTTGTGTGTGACAATGAAAATATTCAGAGTTAAAGTACTGAGGGAAATAATGAAAATAATCAGAAGTGAATAATGAATGGAAAACACTTCTATTTATAACTAAATATTGAGTTATCCTCGAATAATGAGTAATAATAAAATATTATTAACCACATTCTTGGTGTAACCACTTGGAATATTTTATTATATTTCATTAGGAAGGAAAAACTATTTAAACTTTTACTTAGAAATAATAAATAAATAAATGATTTATTTATCATCTCAAGAAATTGCTTAAGGAATAATAAACACATAATGATTTATTTAATTATTCCTGATGGATTTAGTCAAATTTGACAAGGAATAATAAATAATTAGTGATTAATTAATTATTCCTAGAGAAAAATAAGACAAATAATGATTTATCTGTTGATTTTTCATAATTGGGTCAAATATGAGAAGGAATAATAATTGAACAATGGTTTAATTAATTATTCCTAGAAGAAAATTAAATAAATAGTGATTTATTTAAGTATTCTTCATGGGTTTAATTATAAATTACTTGACAAAGGTGGTTTATTAAGTAATTTCTCACAGTGAAAGCAATTTTACTATGGTAAAATTGGCTTTACATGGTGTACTTCGATCCATCTAGTAAATCTAGCTAGATGATCAATTTTTTGGTGATAACTGATTGCCCCCCAATGTACAAGTGCTAGGAGCAAAATGTATGACCGATGTACGTTGTAAAGATACAATCACTAGACAACAAAGTGGATTCAGAGAGAGAGAGAGAGACCAATAGAGATGAAGCAAAAGAGGATATGAATAGAGGGGGCAAGACCAATGTAAGTCTCCTTTTCTGTTGTGGTACTGGACCTTTATGAGGCTGGGGAGGCATACCTATACCATTCGAAAGAACTTAGAAGAAAAATAATGGTGCACCCAGAAACATAACACTGAGCAATGAAGTAGATGTTGAATGGTACATGACATGCTGGCATAACCGAGACAAAAAATAATGCAATGTGTCCCATATACATAATGCACCTGGAAAAAACATGAGCCATGACTGAATACAATATCATCTGAGTACATGAGATATAATGGCCCTTCCCTCAAAAAATGGGTGGGAGGGAGGGTAGAACAACCAAAGAAGCCCTGTTGAACAGGGAAGGGCTCTGCAAAACTAAATGGATCATCTGAAGGAGACATGCATGCTATGAACACTAGGATCAATAGGAACCAAACCCATCAAATATGTGGAACTGCATCTGAGGTTGTAGCATAATATGAAGGAATCTGGGCATGTGGGGGCCACCCACTCATGAGGTCTGAAACATCTCACACACAATTGGGAATCATTGGTACAATATGTTTCATCACTCGACCATCAAGTGTATGAATCACGAACATGAAACAACTAAGTCAAAGGGAAATAATGAGTCCCTTTGCTCGATCCGAGGTACCAAACAAGAATGGAAGTTGGAACCAAGATACATCACCCTCTAGGTCATTCTTCTAGAATAAATACGTTGATGTCGACAAAATAGGGCCCACGATAGGTGAGGCGATGAGGATCCTCACCTAAGGTAGAGGGAAAATAGTAATGTGACTGATGGACTAATACCAGGCACAATGGAAAATTTCAGAACGAGCAACAAATAAATGACTACCCTTCTTACAACGTAAAGCACATGGTTGACCTGGCGACTGACTCAACTCCAGAGGGGATGGGGACAATATGAATGGAGGCCAAAATGTGAAGCATAAGTTGAACAATATGAAAATATGGATGGAATACCATGACATGATATAATGGAATATGAAATAGACTCCATGGATGCAAGGGTGACTCATCGTGGATGCTCTGAACAAGGGTGACGCGATGATGTTGCCACAAAGAATAAGCCCAGTGGGGACCGTGAAAGGATGAGTAAATGATGGTTACTCATGATGAAAATCGACACGTGAGATGAAAAGAATTAAGGGAAGGTGGTCCCTAAGGTACAAGCATCGTGTATGAATAAATTCTATTTTAAGAGGTGACGAAGTGACCCTTCTTGGAAAAATGGCTTCCGGGTGAAGTGTTAAATCATCAAAAACTAAGAAAGACCCATTATAATACTCAATGGGAGATTTCCAATGGTGCTGATGGTTCGTCAAAATAAGCTACACACTGGTCACAATGGGTGACAAAAAACTGTGTGTTTTTATATAAAAGGGTGTTTTCCCCCCAATTTTAGAGCAGGAGAAGGCCCTAAATCTTGTGGAGATCGTAGAAGAAAAACCGGCCATCGGAGTTAGGATCTATGACTTTCATGCAAATGGCCTTGCTTGTCTAAGGATGATGTTACTGCTTCTTGGAAAGATGGTTCCTGGCAAAGAATTAAGGGAAGAGGAAAACGAGAATGAACTACTAGAGGGGGTCTAGAATCATCCTCATCCATGAAGTCAGACATGGGGACTATGTGGACATAGAGTAGAATATTTGAAGATATGGTATCAAACGTCTATGATATGCAATGTGTATATGGCTCGTCGGAGAGGTGGGTAGGACAAAATATCCAAGAAATGGCAGGATAATCGACCATACCTAGATCTAGTGGGATCTAGAACAAGACTTATGTTAATAAATTGAGAAGATGGCTAGGGGAAAACCATCATGTGCCCAAGCATGGGATACTTCCCACAAGCATATGTGATGGAGGGGCCTGATCTGGTATGCAAAGGTGGGAATGATTCCCCCTAGCAGGAGGAGTTTGTGGACCGCCATTGTGTTACAAGTGCTCAAAAAAGGGATTCAAGCATCTTGGCCAAACTTAGCACGAGATCCTCCAAAGGGTGATAAGGAGATGTAGGGGCCTATGTGCCCCCCAGTATTCTATGGGTGTACTTGATGTATTTATAGTGGTGGACTTCAAGAGCTTGTATGTTTTATTTGATACATAATATGATTATGCATTTGTATATGACGATGATGGTTCACCATGTGTTGTGTTTTATGGTTTTATTTTGTGGTATACATGTGATAAATTTAAATCTAGAATGTTATTTAAAATCGTATCTACATAGTTATTTTGAGCTCTAAGAAAATGACTAAACGTGATGGTTTCAAATTCACATACCAACATCTTAACTCATAGATATTGACTAAATAGGACTTGGTTATGCACATGATACACACCCTTCAATTACATGACAAGTAGCAAGGAATCTAAACGAACATGAAGATGAAGGATGCGATGAGAGAGGGCAGTGAATAACAAACCTATCACTGCATCATATTCGGCCTGGTTATTGGTGGCAGATCCAATGCACACGCCATTGAAAGGACTAACATATGCAAGGGGGAAAATGGCAAAGGTTTTCGAGGCTAGATTCTTGGATAAGTGACTCACACTGTCGGCATGACTGATATATGATGTGGATGGTGGATCCATCTAGAAGGTGCAAAGGACAACAGATGAGATGGTCCAGCCTACCTAACTTCATGACAAAAATAAAGACACAGAAATCAAAGGGATATGCTATGAGCAAAATTCCTTGAGGTACAGTGCATTAGGAGAACTAGGAAGGAAATGGCCTTCAGAATCCTCCAAAAAATATGCCCCCTTGCCTAAGTGCAAGGGTAATCAGGCGTAGACATAACTTCCATGATGTCCTCATCAAAATGGAAGATGGGGGGATAGGAGGAATATTGACTACATGATGTGGCGGTTGTACCTGTGCATCAACCTGAGAAAGAATGTTCACATACACATCATCTAGAATTGTAGATGACGAGCTAGTAGATGGAGCATCTACGGATGTTGGGACTTGGGATTCTGTCAAAAGAGGTTTGATAGAAGTGTGCGCAGAAACCTCAGAAAATTTGCCAGCTACGAACTCAATGATGATGACATGTAAAGGATATGGCCCGTGGAGTCCATCATCTCGACATCAGGGGGAGGTATCACAATGGTGGTACCAGAGTCCCCTTGTTCTGGTTTACTAGTGCTACCAGAATACATGGGTAGAGGAGTACGTGTTCCACTATGATTGGTCTTGCATTTGTGAAGCGCCTCAAAGCAATCTTCAAATTCATCGAGACGAGGGCAACAATGGAGTAGTGACCATGATGATTGTGCAAGACACAAGGGTGATTTGTGCATGACGTTGTGAGTTTCTTTGGTGGACCCGGTAGGTTAACATGGACTTCAGGGATATTTAACTCAGGGAAAGTTTCATGAACCAAAGGTTTGAGATGAGGAAGCTCAGTACAATTATGTGGTGTGCCCGACAACTTTACAAAAAGCGCATAGAGTTGAAGGCTTTGGGGCCTTGGGGACTAGAGGATCTTAGGGAGCCTTGTCCTTAGGTTATTTCCTTTTAGCTTTGTCCCCATGTCTGGATTATTTCACAACAAGAGTGGGTTCTTATTGAGGTTGTGATGGAATTGAAGCAGTGGCAGGGGCTGCAGGGATGGTTGAAGTAGGTTCAAAGCATGATAAGGTCTTATCTGACCAGGCGGAATGCTTGAAGGTGGATCAATGTGCCATACTAGGATCCCCAAAGTCATGTTAGGAAGAACCAATGAAGCCATTAAAGGGACATAAAATATTCTTAGAGGAGGAAATAAGAAGGTTATCTAGCTTGCAGTGTAATGCCTGAGCGGAACAACTCTTGGATGGTTGATACTTGGAGGAATAGTTAATGGGGGGAACATAGGAGAGGCACCCATAAACAAAGGAGGTCCTTACAGGGTGAATCTAGATGGCTTGGTTGGAAGGGTAACAGTAGGGTGCTAAGGAGATGGTTGTTGATCGGACATACCAGACTACTTGAGAGCAAACATAGCTCAGAAAGAGATTAAAATAATCCCTGAAAATCCTTCAGGTGAAATAACATTAAATATTGAGGAAATACCACCTTTGGATGTCTTTTACATCCCAAAGCACAGGGTTGTAGTCAAGAAACAGAGAAAAATAGGAAAATTGACCAAACATCATCCATAACTCCTCAATCTGAATTTATGAATGTTATATGGAAGGATTCAAAGGTCAATCCTTTTGAGGATTTGACTAAGTTATCCTAATATGTAGGGACCTACAAAGCTACCACAATTGATAAGGCCACTGAGGTTAACCAATTAATCAAAGAAAAAGATCAAAGGATTACTCAGCTTGAAGAATAATTGGCCGAAGAAAAACAGAAGAATGAGCAGCTTAAAGTGCAATTAAACCTGGAGAAACAAAATATTGGCCAGCATGCCATATAGTAACAACAACAATTGTCCAAGCAACTTGAAAAACTTCAATTGACACATCAACAAGGAATGCAAGCTAAAGAGGAGCAAATATCACAGTTACAACTATATACAGAACAGTTCAGAGATTCTCCTAAGGTCGAGGAATTTAAGAAGGAAGCCTTAGAAGCAAATAAGGCCTTATCGCAACAGTTCAATCTCCTTTACCATAAAATATCAGTTGTTGACACATTATGCATCATAACTACATCGTTGATCGATCAGGTAGTTAATACCAGATTAGAATTTGAGGACGCAGATGACAAGGTCACAAATTTCTTCAAATGGCAAAGCATAGTGGAAGACAGAGCTACTAATGTACTGAAAATTCATGAGTCACATAAAGAAATATTGTTTTCGGAATGGGAAACACAGTGAATAAAGGTAGAAAGGGCTACTTCCAGGCTAGCGGTATAATGAACAATGTGATAGAGATGGTAAATGATCATTTATATGGAGTTAATTTGATTTCTAACTGTTCCCCTGGAAAGCTCCCAAAAGCGAAAATGTTAGAAAATCAATGGAAGCAGGATTTGGCCAACAAAGAGGAACAACTCAACAGAGTACAAAGCCTTGGGATGCATATTGGTCATTTTTGGTCAAGTCGCATAGTCAACAGATCAAATTCCTTGTCGACATTGTTGATCACATGGTGCCCGAGCTTTCAGATGCCACGTACATAGGAGAAATAAATTCCAGGATGAGTCATCCTCCGGAAATTCAAAACATGCTCTCAATTTGTCAGTTGCAGATACAGGAGAATATATAGATACAATGAATCGTTTCAGAGGCAATCACACTACTATTTTTGCAATTCAAATCCCAAATTTTAATGTTTACAGTTCCAACAACTCTAAGCAATTGTTGTTGACAATTTGTTTTAGTTATATTACATAAACCCTTTTATGTTATTGAAGAGGGGTCCTCAATTTGTACAAAAACCAGACTTGAGAAGTTGCACTTCAGCACTTTTAATTTTAATTTTTATTTTTTTTTATGAGCAGTGGATCAAGGTTTCAGATTTTTGTGAAAGAACTTTTTCAAGGCCTGCATTTTTGTATCTCCTGGAATTTTATGGAATAGAGAGATGGAACTGGAATGTTATTTACAGATCAAGACCCAAATGCATGTGGTGTTTCTATCATTGTTTCTTTTGTCTTGATTTAATTAGCATTTCATTTAACTTGCTATTGTTGATGTGTTCACACACTTCAAGAAATTCTATTTTGAGTCACTTCTGAACAATTTAGAATTTTTACATTAGAGATATATATCAACAATAGATATTATGGCTTCATGCTATATGTTTTTATAATTACTTTGTTTAATTTTTTATTTTTTTTTTTAACAAAGTTGAGTAATTTATATATTACCAAAAGCTTTGATGGAGCAAGCTCCTTTTACATAGACTGTATCATGAAAAACCTCAAAGCCATGAGATGAGAACGTAGTCTCTTCTCCTTGGCTTGTATTCAAGACTTCCTAACTTTTTATGTAGATTCTAATGTACTCTCTAATGAACTGGCCTACTAAAAATATAAATTTACAAGTCACGAGCTTTGTGGTAGATGTTCAAAGATTAAAGACTGAATGCTCCTGACATGACTTGTTCCTCTTAACAAAAAATGTCCAAGTTCTCTCCTTCGTTGGATACCATGTGATTTTTATGCTTTTTCTTCCCATGTCTCTGCTTTCTGCTCCAGGTTTTGTTGTATATCTTTCACTTTGGGTTTCCTGAGATGCTTCTTCTTTTGCTACGGATGTCCACTTTTCTTTTTGCATAAACAGGGACCCTTGGGAGAGTCAACGGATGAGGATGTCAGAGGATTCACTACCCATGTTAAGATGTAGAGGTTGGGATTAGAGGCTATGCAGAAAGGATAAGCCAGTGGAGTTGATGGCTGGAGGAGCCTTTACGACCATCGATGGCTGAGATCAATGGTCAATGGGCACGAACAAGTACACAAGTTAACCGAGTAGAAAACCAATATTAAATGCAGAGGTTGTGTATTAGATAGGATAAAAACCATAAGAAGTAAAAGGGAGGGGTCACCTGATTCCATTGATCGGGCGACACGTAGCATTAGAGGAGAGAGAAAATACAGCTTTTCAGGTAGGTAAACTCTGTACTTTAATTTCTTAGACAAAGTAATCATTATCTAAATGCATGTTTCTATGGTTAAGTAAA
Organism: Pinus taeda; assembly: GCA_000404065.3. Classification (NCBI taxonomy): domain Eukaryota; kingdom Viridiplantae; phylum Streptophyta; class Pinopsida; order Pinales; family Pinaceae; genus Pinus; species Pinus taeda. Next base: position 84,837 of record APFE030410498.1, on the reverse strand, counting down.
TCATCTATATGATTGTTTTTCTGCTAGGAATTATCAAAAAATTGCATTATTATAAGATTACCCAAGTTATGTAGTTATATTTGTATATTTTAAAGTTATAGATTAAACCATCTACCATCTCAGATATACATTTTAAAACATTCATTCATTAAACAACATATTATTGGGAAACTAGTCCCATAAGTTTGAGTCGGAGCCACCATCCCAAATGGAAAAGGAGTTGTATTAAGGTCTGGACCGGGTGGTTATCCCCCAATGTTGGTGCTATGATTTTAGCGGCATAAGCATTATTGGTGCTAGAAGGAGGGCTTAACTGTAAATGGTAAGAAAATCTAAATCCAAAGGCCATTATAAGAGTAAAACTCCCTCACCATCTTCTCCAACATATCCTTCACATTCTAAATCCCCTATTCCTAAGTGAGAAGTTGAAAACACTAATACAACACCGATTGCTGAAATCCTAAACACACCAGATAATTCTTCTCCTAAACCCCCTGAAGTATAGTCTTTGATTCATAAACTACAAGGGTTTTCGATATCCCAAGAACAATCTGAGTTATCCCAAGACATTGTGAATTCACAATACATCCCATTGCAGCCACTTACTAGAGAAAAGAGTGAAAAAATTGGTATTCCACGAGTTGAATTTCCTCTACCAAGTCAAAAAAGGGCTAGGAAGACACCATCAGAATCCCACAGTGAGACTTTTTCCTCATCACCATCTATTCCATCCATACCATTGCAAGATCATTCATCCCTTTCCCAACTTCAAATCATACCCCAAACAGGTACAAGAATTTCAACATCCTCTTCCCAATCACTTTATACCCCTTCTTCACCCTCTTCTAATGTTAGCTCCACAATGGCACATAATCAACCTCAACCAAGGCCATGGACCAATCCAGGAGTGGTCAAAATACCTGCACCTTTGAGCCAATTGCCAGCTCATCCTGGAAAATGGTTACCAAAATTTAATCCTAACATTGGCTTGTTAGCAGAAGAACATATAAATAATTTCATGTTATCAACCAACTTGAATGGATTAACGGAAGAAGATGTTGTTGTTAGACTATTTCCATACACTCTACAATGAGTAGCAGGATCGTGGTACTTTTCATTACCACCAGGTTCTATTAATAGATGGGATGCTTTCCAGGAGAAATTTCTAACTAGGTTTGGAGATGATAGGTCTACAACAACTTTGATCAATGATCTCTCCAATCTCAAATCCGAATCAAAGAAACCATCAAAGACTTCAACTCACACTTCAATAAGTTGTTGAACAAAATTCCTACAACATCCAAGCCTAGTGAAGAAGTTTGAAATGAACGGAATATCTCTGCCTTTCCTTCAAACATAGCCATTTTCGTTGGTAGGGTTGCTAAACCAACATTAACAAGAAATATGAAGGAAGTAGTTGTTGTTGAAAAATGTATCCTAGCTTTCGAAAAGAAAAATGCTATAGAAGAAAGGAAATCCAAAAAAGTCACCTTTAGAAATGACTCAAAGAAGAAAGTAGTCAAGGATCCATATGACATGGAACTTTTTAAAAGTTCTTAAAACTATGTCTAATGAAATGGTTGAAATAAAAAAATAGGTATTTGAGACTTCTACCAAAAAACCTTTTAGGAACTTTAAAAGAAATCAACCAAATGATCCTAAACCACCCAATGCTATATCTAATGTGGAATCTGATCTAGAAGATGATGAAGATGAAGACATAGTTTTATCAGCTGAAGAAATGGAAGAAGATGAAATAGTTGAATGTCATGGAATGTGGGACTTTATCTTACCCAATTTTGATAATGAAAGTGAATAGGAAGCTCTCCAAGTAAATACTAAAAGCGAAAGCATAGCTAAGCCTAATCAGGTAAATTCTAAGGAGAAAACTCATGTCCTGTTACTAAAGACAAAACTCCCACAAAGAAAACTCCAGTTTTACCTCCCCACAATCAATCATCATCCTCCAATCCTCCCTCATAATCTAAAACACTAGTAGTTTCAGACTCCATGGATTATAACATTGTGGAAGATATGAAGAAGACTCGAGCAAATATTTATTTGCATGACCTTAGCAAGCTCAAACATCAACAAAAGTTGTTGCTCAAAGAATTAAATGCCGTACCTTCTTATCCTCTTCCAACTAGTGTATTATCCAAGGCTACTAAAGGATCAGGTAAGCCACCATTTGATAAGTTAGATGCTACCGATGTTGTTTTAATTGGGGACATGTCAAATTCTCATACTCCTCCTTTTCTCTTGACTCATGAGATCTATAATAGAAATTTTCATAACTGCTTGATAGATTCAGGGGCTTCATCAAATATTATGCCAGCCTCAATTTGCTCCAAATTAATTATTGAGCCCCAGAAGTCTGCAGTTCACATTGTTCAATTAGATTGAACTAAGGTACAAGTTTTAGGAGAGATAAATTCAGTTACTATGAGATTAGCAGCTGATCCTAGGGTTTTCTAAAGAATTTATAGATTAATCATTGACATCCCTGAGTTTTATGGTTTGATTCTGAGCAGAGATTGGTCCGAAAAACTTCAGAGTTATGTTTCGACTGATTGGTCTCACATGTAGATTCCCTATAATGGGAAGCCAAATCAAATTAGAATAGAACACGAAAAGCATTTGAATCATACAGTAATTGAGTTTGAACAAGAAAATCAACCTGAAGCCTTCAATAATAATATTCTCGGAAACTATTTGGCTGAGTCATTTTTTGGGAATTTTAATGCTCCACAATCTCCTTTTCCTATTAATAGTGTCCTATCGCAAATTGAAAATTTCTCTCATGTTGATACCTCAAAGCGTGTTAATGTTGCAGATGAACTTGTAAATAAGCCTCTAAATAAGCCTTTATTTTTGCCTTTATATTTCAATGGATCAAAATCCAATGACGATGTAGGAGCGGGATGTATTTTAGTTAGTCTAGAAGGAGAAAAAACCATGTTATCATATAGGCTAGAATTTCAATGTAGTAATAACACTGTGGAATATGAGGCATTGATTCAAGGGCTCTATAAAGCAATAGGCCTGAATATCCAATATCTGAAAGTATTTTGTGATTCTGAGATTGTTATTAAGCAAGTGCGAAATATTATCCATTTTATTTCGAGTCATCTCAAACATTATCAATTACTTGTAACTCATTTTCTCGCATTTGATATTTCTCCTATTCCTAGATTATAGAATGTAGCAGCTGACCTTTTGGCTAATGTTTCTTCTAAGCTCCTTCCATCCGAGGATTAAAGTCCAGATAGATTTTCAATTGAATTAATTTTTTGACCATCTGTCCCAAATAATGTCACCAATTGGCATGTATTTAATCACGATGAGGATATCTTAAATTTCCTAACTTCTGAAGATCTTATGATGAGTAGATTATTGATGAAAGTGATCATGATCTTCAATTAAAACAAAGACTCAATGAAAATCCTATTCCTAGATCTGTGGTCAAGCTAGAAGATCTTTATGATATTAAGGATAGATTCAGAAAGGTCACTAATGCAATACTTCAATGTTCTACTTTAAGGTTTGAATTAGTAAATCTTATCACTGAGGCCAAACCCCAGAATGTCAATCTAGGACTTGGACTTTCATCAAAGGAAAGATTTGCTTTCATTAGATTATTAAAAAAATACAAAAATATTTTTTCTTGGAATTATGAAGATCTGGAAACTTATGATACCTATATTATTCAACACACAATTCCAATGTTTTCTTATGAGAAACTTGTAAAACAAAAGCTAAGGAAAATTCACCCAAATCTTGAAAGTCAAATCAATGCAGATTGAATAAACTCCTTAAGGCTAAAATAAATTTTCCTGTGAGACATTCTAAATGCGTCTCAAACTTAGTACCTGTAAGGAAAAAGAATGGTAACATTAGGATTTGTATAGATTTTAGAAATCTCAGCAAAGCATGTCAGAAAGATCATTTCCCATTGCTAACCATGGAACAGATACTTCAATCAGTTGTTGGCTCAGAGTTAATGTCTTTTCTTGATGATTTTTCAGGACATAATCAGATACTAGTACATCCAAATGATAGATTAAATACTACATTCCGAACTAAATGGGGAACATATGCTTATGAGAAAATACCTTTTGGTTTGATAAATGCTGGAGCTACTTTCCAACGAGCCATGGATATAACATTCAAAGGTTTGATGAATACAATAGTTGTTGTTTACATAGGTGACATAACTATCTATTCTAAGAAAAGGACCAATCATCTGCATGATTTAAAACAGATCTTTGAACATTGTAAAAAATATGGAATTTCTTTAAATACCAAGAAATCATTCTTTGCTCTTAATGAAGATGAGCTCTTAGCATTTATTGTATCCAAAGATGGCATATACATTGATCCGGACAGGATAAAAGAGATTTCTGATATTCCTTTGCCACATAGCAAGAAATCTATGCAATCTTTTTTGGGATAGATAAAATTTGTGAAAATATTTGTCCCTGATTTTTCTCAGATAGTTTTACCCTTGCAATCTATGATTAAGAAAAATTATTTTTCAAATGGGGACATAACAAAAAAGAAGCCTTTGACTCTATCAAACAAGCAATCATTAATGCTCCTACATTCAATACTCTAAATTTTTCTAGTCATTTTATTTTGTATACTTTGGCCACTGAAACATCTTATGTTGTTGTTTTAAAACAAATCAATGACAAGCAAGTAGAATCACACATATATTTCTTTAGTTCTAATTTGCAAGGTGTTGAGCTCAACTATTCAGAAGTTGAAAAACAAGATTTCGTTTTATTTAAATCTATCAAACACTTTAGATCATTTCTCCTAAAAAAACACTCTAAAGTAATAGTCCCATTCTATGTAGTGAGACAATTGCTAGTTCAAAGGGAAGTAGGAGAGAAGAGAGCCAACTGGGTAACAACTTTACAAGAATATGATATTGATACTAAACCAGCGAAAATTGTTAGAGGGCGAGGTTTTTGTAGGTTATTGGCAAGAGCTTCCAATATTCCAGTCCATGAAGATTTAGATAATACTGCATAAGTAAATGAGATAAGTATCACTAATTCAGAATCTCAATACGCTAATGTGATCTTTTACTTGAACAACGGATATGCTCCCCCTGAATTCAGTTACAAAAAACAATGTGCCTTAAGACTAAAAGCCAAACACTTTGAAATCATTGATAATGCATTATTCAGAAGAAATTATGATTCAATTTATTAAGATGCCTGGAAAAAACTAAAGCGCAAACTATTTTGCAGGAATTACATGATGGCCCAGTAGGTGGAAATTTTGGAGGAGACACTACAGCTCATAAAATACTACATGTTGTATATTATTGGCCTACATTGTTTAAATATACCCATGACTACGTAAGGAAATGCAAGATATGCCAAACTGCTAGTGGAAGACAAAGAAGACCAGCCTTTTCTTTACAACCAATAAATATTGAGCAACCATTTGAACAATGGGGACTTGATATTATTGGATAGATTGTTCCACATTCTTCCAAGCAACACAGATACGTCCTCATGGCCATGGACTACTTCACAAAGTGGGTAGAAGTAATTTCTCTAAAGGTATCCAATTCTGATGCAATTATTGAATGTATTGATTAGTTCATCATTACAAGGTTTGGTTTACCTAGCATGCTTATTTTTGACAATGCATCTTGTTTTTATGGAAATAGTATAGTTGAATTTTCTCTTAAGAGAGGTTTCAAGTTAAAATACTCCGCGAATTACTATCCTCAAGGAAACGGCTTAGCAGAGTCAACTAGCAAGAATCTCATCAAGATTATCAAAAGACCTGTTGATCAAAACCATAAGAATTGGCATACATCTTTGATATTTTCATTATGGGAAAATTGCATAACTCAGAAGGCCTGAATAAGTACTTCTCCTTTTAACTTAGTGTATGGGAAGGAAGCTATAATACCTCCAAATTTAGCACTCCCATCTCTAGCCCTAGTGCAATTTTTTGAAGAAATCCCTTCTTCTTCTATTCAAATGATGTTTGATAAAATAATTAAATTGGATGAGGAAAGAGAAAAGGACAAAATTACTCATTCTAAACATCAACAAATCATTCAATCTTCTTTTGATGCAAGCTCTATTGGCTCAAAATCATTACAAACCAGTGACATCGTTTTGAAATGGGATAAAGCACATGAAGACAAGGTAAGCATACCAAATTTCAAAAGATGTGGCTTGGACCATTTCAAATCGTTGAAATGATAGGCTCATCAACATTTCTACTGCAAGATTTATCAGGAAAGAGAGATTCTCTTCCATTGAATGGGCTTACCTTAAAGAAATTCTTCTCCTAAGGAGGTAACCCCTTCTTACCTGTACATATTCTTTATGCAATCTAGTTTCTTTTAGGAAATAACGTTGTAAATAGTCTCCCATTTTATTTTCACTATTGAAAAGCTCTTTGGAAGATTTTTTTGTGAATATTACTTTAAAAAATAGAACCTTTCAAGAAAATGATTACATTTTTGGAAATTAGATAAAACATGAAACTCTAAGAACCTCTTTAATTTTGTGAAATCTTCCAAACCTTGAAAATATAGTAAAACATTTTGAATTTTAATAAAGTTAAGAAAGGTTATTTATTAAAAAGGTAAAGACATTCTCCAGCTAAGCATCCACAACTCTAAAATTGTCATCCACAAACTCTTAAGGAGTAAGTCATTCACCCCATCCACTATGTTTATGGTTTTTTAGAGTGTAATTCTAAAATATATTTGATTTAAAAGATAAGAGGTCTCATAACGAGCCTGCTTACCATGATCATAGGGAACTAATTAAACTAACATTACCAATACTACATATCAAAACAGGGTAATGGCTTATAATCATAAGAGAAGGGGTCTCATTACGAGCTAGCTTATTCAGTTCAATTACAACCGGTGAATAGCATTGTCATCATCCGGGTCTCAAACCAGGACAATGGATTTTATCTAAAAAATAAACAAGTAAAAAAGAATAAAAATACATGTAGACATATCTTTTGGATTTATCTCTCAAAAAGTTATACTCTTCAATGCGTGGGACAATGAATGACTGATGGTTAAAAGGTAACCCTGTTGAGACTATAGATGTTTGCTGGCAGCAGAGGCACTACCTGTGAGAAAGAGTAAATTTAAAAAGCTAAGTTGGAAGAGCCCCCTACCTTATCTTTAGCAACCAATCAAAGCTTGAAGAAACTAAAAATATGTTTTTATTTTATCATAATGGTTTGTACAAGAACTTGAAAAATTCATATATCTTTATTTCAGAGTAAATTTTTATCTAATCAATTCTTAGATAGTTTTCTTTTTCCTCAATTGATTCTACATAAGAAAGTTTTAGAAATTTCATTATTTTTCAGAGATAACTAGTTCTCCCAGTGAATCACCAATTGTTGTGATATACAACAAACACCCCCGCCCCCCCATTTCATTTTTTAAACTCTTAGTCTTAAAATGCCGAATAAGAAATGGGTCCGTTTTAGAATATAAATAAAATAAATAAACTTTTGAGTGCAACAGATTTTCCATAAAAGTCATATGAAAATTTCTTTTAGACTATTTAAGACCACTCATCACAAATCACATTTCTTTAGAACTCATGAAAGTCCATTTGGAGAGTTTGGAATGTCATCATAGTCATAACAAAACCCTCATCACAAAGTTTTATCAAGGTAAGCCTTTTATACACACAATGTAATAAAACTATCGCATCTCATACAACATTAATCCCACAGAATGACTTAAAGCAGCATTGAAACTTTGCAATGCGATAAGGGTATCACAAATCACATATCGTTGATTCATAGTGAAGTGAGCAATAAACTCCATTGAAATCTTCTGATGCGATAAGTCTATCGCAATCGCATATTGTTGATTCATAAGGAAGCATCCAATACACTGCATTGAAGAATCACGATGTGATTTAATTATTGCATGCCACGTTCTCGATAAAATAAAGTGATAAATATTATGAATACATGCGGTAAAGGGATAAATCGATGACAAATAAATAACATGATTTTCCAAGATTAAAACCCGCGGTCTCCCTATGCCAGCTTAGCACTCATCGCAATCCCAATTATGCAAACAGACCTTTTTTAGTGTGGTTCTTGTAACTCCCGATTTGTGATATGTGATTGTTACACAAATATTAAAATAATACAATTGTTGATCGCAAATCACAGAGTCACGACACCTATTCTACAAAAGACCATTACAAGACTTATGACGCGACATATGGTTTCAGCATTAAAGTTTCACATTTGAATTTATGGTAAAGCATTAAGGAGCAATTATGGGTAAGTCCTTTAAAGATTTCATCTATGATAGCTAAGTACAATATAACATCTCATGCATCTAATGTGCTCAATTGTGTTTGGTCTGTAATTTGTATTATCTCTTCTCAAGTTTTTCGACTGTTACACTCCTCTTTCTCGTTTCGCAGAACTGACTTAGAATCACACAATCAAGCAAGATGTCTAAGAAATCTCGAAAGGTAAAGGCCCACGTTGTAGTGGAAGAATCACCAACAAAATTGGTGGTAATTGCAAATACTACCTATCTAGGCCTCGGTAAAATCACGTGGGAAGGCATCTATAATTTACTCGAAGTAGAAGATCTAATGGACATAGAATAAGAAGCAATAGTGGATGGAACTGATAAAACAAAAAGCACGCCCAATGATTTGGCCAGCTTCTTCCTCCATAAAATAGCAGCATGAGCCAAAGTATTACCATATAATGATCTAGCGAGATGGGTAATCGAAAGTATTAATATAACAAATAGAGGTTTTTTCAGGGCCGATAGGAGGATGTTTGGAACATTCAAGCCTGAAGATGTCAAGAATATGTATCATTTGCCAGATCTCCAATGACACTACAACAAGGCATTTCTAGAAGCTTTCACTAAATATAATGACATAGAGTCAAACCCTATCAAACAATGGAGACATTCTATAAACAACCATAAACACAAATCCTTGGGTCTGTACTCTGTGGACTCCATAGCATCTCCATATTGTTATGCTATTGCTACAATATGTAGGCTCTTTGGAAGCCCTAATTCTACTAGGGTTTCTATAGAAATGGTCCCATTAATAGAAGCAATAGTTAACTCCTTCATTGTGGATTCAACCACCATTCTATCAGATAAAATGACGAGTCAAATATTAGATTATAAAAGGAACAAATTTGTCACCACTCGAGTTGTGCCCCCATTTTATATGAGCGCCTACATAATGGACACAATCTGTTTTAATTCTGACTTTCCCATTCTGAGTTGGAAATGGACTATTCAAGATCCAACCCCCATTCATATTTATCATAAGTATCTATGGAAGTCTGACTACAAGAACCATATATACATAATTTTCCATGGCTTTGTTTTCCCTATTCATTAGGCCATTTTTAACAAACCTGCTCCTCATGTGTCTAACAAAGCTAGCATTGACTTAACTTCAATCCACGGTTGGTTTGAAGAAGAAAATTTCACCTATATTAGGGTTTTTGGGAGTATCACACACCCTTATGTAATTCCACTCTATATTCTAGACAAGTTATTAGGAAGGGAAATAACATACCAGATAGTGGAAAAGGGGATGACTAGAAACCTTAAAGACTTTAAAAAACAAGTGTGGCTTCCATTTCCCCTCTACTATGGCACTTATACATTGCATGATTTTAAACATGCTGAGAAAGAAGCAGAGAAAGCTAAGGACCTGAGTCTAGTAGTGATTCCTAAGAGATAATATGATCCAAACAAGGTCGCTTACAATTTTGCCAGTCAAGTGAAAATTAGCAAATTTATCCATGATGAGGATGAGGTTGCTGATTTATTCACTTCTGCAGAGTTATTCTCACAAGAAACTCATCTAGGAAGATTCAGACTAGGAGCCGCAAAGATGGGTAAATCCATGGAATACAGGACATGGAGGTTACAAACATTTCCTTTAGATTTATTGAATACTACTCCTATTGTTCAGCAAGCAGAGCACAATAGCGAGCAAACTATTGACGAGATTTCCAGGGAAGGGGAAACAATTGAAAAAACTAGTGAACCCCTTAGCACAGATGTTAATATTAACCCCATATTGATAAATGAATGGGAGCAATTTGATCATCAGATCAAAAACCAAAGAGACCCCCAAAAAAGTATCGCATTAGCATCGCCCGCAACACAATAACCCATCGTTATTGAGAGTACTATTGAAGGGACGCCCAAAACAAACATAGCTCAGAAAGAGATTAAAATAATCCCTGAAAATCCTTCAGGTGAAATAACATTAAAAAATTGAGGAAATACCACTTTTGGATGTCTTTTATAGCCCAAAGCACAGGGCTATATTCAGGAAACAGAGAAAAAAGAGGAAAATTGACCAGACATCATCCATAGCTCCTTAATTTGAATTTATGAATGTTATATGGAAGGATTCAGAGGTCAATCCTTTTGAGGATTTGACTAAGTTATCCCAATATGCAGGGGCTTACACAACTGCCACAATTGATAAGGCCATTGAGGTTAGCCAATTAATCAAAGAAAAAGATCAAAGGATTACTCAGCTTGAAGAGAAAATAGTAGTAAAAAAATAGAAGATTAATCAACTTGAGGAATAGTTGGCCGAAGAAAAATAGAAGAATGAGCAACTTAAAGTGTAATTAAACCTGGAGAAACAAAAGTTTGACCAGCATGTCATCCAGAAACAACAAAAATTGTCCCATCATCTCGAACAACTTCAATTGACACATCAACAAGGAATGAAGGCTAAAGAGGATTAAATCTCACAGTTACAACTATATACAAAACAATTAAGAGATTCTCCTAAGATCAAGGAATTTAAGAAGGAAGCCCTAGAAGAAAATAAGGCCCTATTGCAATATCTCAATCTCTTTTGCCATAAAATATCACTTGTCGACCCATTATGCATCCTAACTTCATTGTTGATCGATCAGACAGTTAATACCCGATTAGAATTTGAGGATCCAGGTGAGAAGGTCACAAATTTCCTCAAATGGAAAAGCATAGTGGAAGGTAGAGCTGCTAATTTACTGAAAATTCAAGAGTCGCATAAAGAAGTATTATTTTCAGAATGGGAAACACAGTTAATAAAGGCAGAAAGGGCTACTTCCAAGGCCAGAGCTATAATGAACAATGTGATAGAGCTAGTAAATGATAATTTATACGGAGCCAATTTGATTTTCTATTGTTCCCCTAGCAAGCTCCCAAGAGCGAAAATGTTAGAAAATCAACAGAAGTAGGATTTGGCCAACAAAGTGGAAAAAATCAGCAAAGTATAAAGCCTTATTTGGGATATATATTGGTCCTTTTTTCTCAAGCCACACAGTCAACAGATGACCATCAAATGCCTTGCCCACGCTATTGATCGCATGGTGCCTGAACTTTCAGATGCCACGTACACGGGACAACTACATTCCAGGATGAGTCATCCTCTGAAAATTCAAAACATGCTCTCAATTTTTCATATGCGAATATAGGAGAAGACATAGATACAATGAATCTTTTCATATGCAATCGCACTACTATTTTTGCAATTCAAATCCCAAATTTGAAGGTTTACAGTTCCAACAACTCTAAGCGATTTTTGTTGACAATTTGTTTTAGTTCTATTATATAAACCCTTTTATGTTATTGAAGAGGGGTCCTCAATTGGTACAAAAAACTAGACTTGAGAATTTACACGTCTACACTTCTAAATCTATTTCTTTTATGAGCAGTGGATCAAGGTTTTAGATTTTTGTGAAAGAAGTTTTTCAAGACCTGCATTTTTGTATCTCCCATAAGTTTCTAGAATAAAGAGGTGGAACCGAAATGTTATTTACATATCAAGACTCAAATGCATGTGGTATTTCTATCACTATTCCTTTTGCCTTGATTTAATTAGCATTTCATTTAACTTTCTATTGTTGATGTACTCAGACAATTCAAGCAATTCTATTTTGAGTCACTTCTGAATGATTTAGAATTGTTACATTAGAGATATATATATGCGATAAATATTATGACGGCATGCGATATGTTTTTATAATTACTTTGTTTAATTTCTTAAACAAAGTAATCATTATTTAAATGCATCTTTTTATGGATAAGTAAATCATCTATATGATTGTTTGTCTATTAGGAATTATCAAAAAATTGCATTATTATAAGATTACCTGGGTTATGTAGGTATATTTGTATATTTTAAAGTTATAGATTAAACCATATACCATCTTTGATATACATTTTAAAACATTCATTCGTTAAACTGCACATTATTGGGAAACTGGTCCCATAACCCCCAGTTGGAGCCACCATCCCAAACGGAAAAGGAGTTATATTAAGTTCTGGACTGAGTGTTTATCCCCTAATATTGGTGATATGATTTTGGAGGCATCAAAATTTTTGGCGCTAGAAGGAGGGCCTAACTATGAATGGCAAGTATATCTAAATCCACAGGCCATTCTAAGAGTAAAACTCCCTCACCATCTCCTCCAATTTCTCCTTCACATTCTAAATCCCCTATTCCTAACTGAGAAGTTGAAAAGAATAATACAACACCCACTATTGAAATCCTAAACACACCAGATAATTCTTCTCCTGAACCCCCTGAAGTACAGTCTTTGATTCATAAACTACAAGGGTTTTCGATATCCCAAGAACAATCTGAGTTATCCCATGGCAGTGTGACTTCGCAATACATCCCATCGCAGCTTCTTACTAGAGAAAAGAGTGAAAAACTCAGTATTCCACCAGTTTAGTTTCCTCTACCAAGTCGAAAAAGGGCTAGGAAGACACCATCAGAATCCCACAGTGAGACTTTGTCGTCATCACCATCTATTCCATCCATACCATTGCAAGATCATTCATCCCTTTCCCAACTTCAAATCATAGCCCAAACAGGTACAGGAACTTCAACATCCTCTGCCCAATCACTTTCTACCCCTTCATCACCCTCTTCTACTGTTAGCTCCACGATGGCACATAATCAACCTCAAACAAGGCCATGGACCAATCTAGGAGCAGTCAGAATGCCTACACCTTTGAGCCAATTGCCAACTCATCCTAAAAAATGGTTACCAAAATTTAATCCTAACATTGGCCTGTTAGCAGAAGAACATATAAATAATTTCATGTTACCAATCAACTTGAATGGAGTAATGGAAGAAGATGTTGTTGTTAGACTATTTCCATACACACTACAAGGAGAAGTAGGATCGTGGTAATTTTCATTATCAACAGGTTCTATCAATAGTTGGGATGCTTTCTAAGAGCAATTTCTAACTAAGTTTGGAGATGATAGGTCTACAGCAACTTTGATCAATGATCTCTCCAACCTTAAATCCAAATCAAAGGAACCCATCAAAGACTTCAAATCACGCTTCAATAAGCTATTAAATAAAATTCCCACAACATCCAAGCCTAGGGAAGAAGTTCGAAATGAATGGTATATCTCTGCCTTGCCTTCAAACATAGCTATTTTTGTTGATAGGGTTGCTAAACCAACATTAGCAGAAAATATGAAGGAAGAAATCGATGTTGAAAAACGTATCTTAGCTTTGGAAAATAAAAATGCTATAGAAGAAAGGAAATCCAAAAAAGTTACCTGTAGAGATGACTCAAAGAATAAAGCAATCAAGGATCGATATGACATGGAAGGTTTACAAAATTTTCTTAAAACTATTTCTAATGAAATGGTTGAAATAAAAAACAGGTAGCTGAGACTTCTACCAAAAAACCTTTTAAGAACTTTAAAAGAAATCAGCCAACTAATCCTAAACCACCTAATGCTATATCTAATGTTGAATCTGATCTAGAATATGATGAAGATGAAGACATAGTTTTATCAGCTGAAGAAACGAAAGAAGATGAAATAGTTGAATGTCATGGAATGTGAGACTTTATCTTACCCAAATCTGATAATCAAAGTAAATAGGAAGCTCTCCCAGTAAATACCAGAAGCAAAAGTATAGTTGAGCCTAATTAGGTAAATTCTATGAAGAAAAACTCAAGTCCTATTACTAAAGACAAAACTCCCACAAAGAAATCCCCAGTTGTACCTCCCCACAATCAACCATCATCTTCCAATCCTCCCTCATCATCTAAAGCATTAGTAGTTTTAGACTCCATGGACTATAAAATTGTGGAAGATATGAAGAAGACTCGAGCAAATATTTCTTTGCATGAACTTAGAAAGCTCAAACATCAACAAAAGTTGTTTCTCAAAGAATTAAATGTCATACATTCTTCTGCTCTTCCAACTAGTGTATTATCTAAGGCTACTAAAGGATCAGGTAAGCCACCATCTGATAAGGTAGATGTTATTGATGTTGTTTTAATTGGGGATGTGTCAAATTCTCATACTCCTCCTTTTCTCTTGACTTATCAGATCTACAATAGAAATTTGCATAACTGCTTCATAGATTCACAAGCTTCATTAAATATTATGCCAACCTCTGTTTACTCCATATTAAATATTGAGCCCCAGAAGTCCACAGTTCACATTGTTCAATTAGATTGAACTAAGGTACAAGTTTTAGGAGAGATAAATTCAGTTACTATCAGATTAGCAGCTGATCCTAGGGTGGTCCAAAGAATTGATATATTAATCGCTGAAATCCCTAAATTTTATGGTTTGATTCTGAGCAGATATTGGTCCGAAAAACATCACGGTTATATTTTGACTGATTGGTCTCACATGCGGCTTCCCTATAATGGGAAGCCAAATCAAATCAAAATGGATCACCAAAAGCATTTGACTCATACAGTAATCGAGTTTGAACAAGAAAATCAACCTGTAGCCTTCAATAATAATATTCTCGGAAACTATTCGGCTGAGTCATTTTTTGGGAATTTTAATGCTCATCAATCTCCTTTTCCTGTTAATAGTGTCCTATCGCAAATTGAAAATTTCTCTCATGCTGATACCTCAAAGTGTATTAGTGTTGCAGATGAACTTGTAAATAAGCCTTTATTTTGGTCTTTATATTTGATGGATCAAAATACAACGACGGTGCAGGAGCAGGATGTATTTTAGTTAGTCCAGAATGAGAAAAAACCATGTTATCATGTAGGCTAGAATTTGAGTGTACTAATAACACTGTGGAATATGAGGCATTGATTCAAGGGCTCTATAAAGCAACAGGCATGAATATCCAATATATGAAAGTATTTGGTGATTCTAAGATTGCTATTAAGCAAGTGAGAAATAATATACATTGTCTCTCGAGTCATCTCAAACATTATTAATTACTTTTTCAATATATCATAACTCATTATCTCACATTTGTTATTTCTCCTATTCCTAGATCATAGAATGCAGCAGCTGACCTTTTGGCTGCTTCTAAACTCCTTCCATCCAAGGATTATAGTCAAGATAGATTTTCAATTGAATTAATTTTTTGACCATCTTTCCAAGATAATGTCACCAATTGTCATGCATTTAATCACGATGAGGATATCTTAAATTTCCTTACTTCTGAAGGATCTTATGATGAGCAGATTATTGACGAAAGTGATCATTATCTTCAATTAAAACAAAGACTCAATGAAAATCCTATTCCTAGATTTGTGGTTAAGCTAGAAGATCTTTATGATATTAAGGATAGATTCAAAAAGGTCACTAATGCAAAACTTCAAAGTTCTACTTTAAGGTTTGAATTAGTAAATCTTGGCACTAAGGCCAAACTCGAGAATGTCAATCTAGGACTTGGACTTTCATTAGAGGAAAGATTTGCTTTCATCAGATTATTAAAAAAATACAAACATGTTTTCACTTGGAATTATGAAGGTCTGAAAACTTATGATACCTCTATCATTCAACACACAATTCCAATAGTTTATGATGAGAAACCTGTACAACAGAAGCTAAGGAAAATTCACCCAAATCTTGAAAGTCAAATCAAAGCAGAGTTGAATAAACTCCTTAAGGCTAAAATAATTTTTCTTGTTAGACATTCTAAATGGGTCTCAAACTTCGTACCTGTAAGTAAAAAGAATGGTGACATTAGAATTTGTATAGATTTTAGAAATCTCAACAATGCATATCAGAAATATAATTTCCCATTGCCAACCATGGAACGGATACTTCAATCAGTTGTTGGCTCAGAGTTAATTTCTTTTCTTGATGGTTTTTCAAGATATAATTAGATACTAGTACATCTAGACGATAGATTAAAGACTACATTTTGGACTAAATGGGGAACATATGCTTATCAAAAAATTCCTTTTGGTTTGATAAATGTTGGAGCTACTTTCCAATGAGCCATGGATATACCCTTCAAGGGTTTGATCAATAGAACAGTTGTTGTTTAGTTAGATGACATAATTGTCTATTATAAGAAAATGACCAATCATGTGCATGATTTAAAATAGATCTTTGAACATTGTAAAAAATATGGAGTTTCTTTGAATCCAAAGAAATCATTATTTGCTCTTAATGAGGCAAGCTCTTAGGATTTATTGTATCCAAAGATGGCACATACATTCATCCAGATACGATAAAAGAGATTTTTGATATTCATTTGCCACATAACAAGAAACCTATGCAATCATTTTTGGGATTTGTGAAAAGATTTGTTCTTGATTTTTCTCAAATAGTTTTACCCTTGCAATCCATGATTAAGAAAAATTCAGTTTTCAAATGGGGACATAATGAAAAATAAGATTTTGATCGATCAAACAGGCAATGACTAATGCTCCTACATTCAATACTCAAAATTTTTCTAGTCATTTTATTTTGTATATTTTGGCCACTGAAACATATTATGTTGTTGTTTTAACACAAATCAATGACGAGCAAGTACAGGCACCCATATCTTTCTTTAGTTCTAATTTGCAAGGTGCTGAGCTCAACTATTCAAAAGTTGAAAAACAAGCATTTGTTGTATTTAAATCTATCAAACACTTTAGACCATTTCTCCTAAAAACACACACTAAAGTAATAGTCTCATTCTATGCAGTGAGACAATTGCTAGTTCAAAGGGAAGTAGGAGAGAAGAGAGCCAACTGGATAACAGCTTTACAAGAATATGATATTGATATTAAATCAAGGAAAATTGTTAGAGGGCAAGGTTTTTGCAGGTTACTGGTAGGAGCTTCCAATATTCCAGACAATGAAGATTCAGATAATACTGCACAAGTAAATGAGATAAGTATCAGTAATTCAGAACCTCAATATGATGATCTGATATTTTACTTGAAAAATGGATATGCTCCCACTAAATTCAGTTACAAAAACAAACATGACTTAAGATTAAAATCAAAACACTTTGAAATCATTGATAATGTGTTATTCAGAAGAAATTATGATTCAACTTTATTAAGATGCCTTGAAGAAACTGAAGCGCAAATTGTTTTGCAGGAATTACATGATGGCCCAGGAGGTGGACATTTTGGAGGAGACACTATAGCTCACAAAATACAACATGTTGGATATTGTTGGCAGAATTTGTTTAAAGATTCCCATGACTACGTAAGGAAATGGAAGATATGCCAAACCGCAAGTGGAAGACAAAGGAGACAAGGCTTTCCTTTACAACCACTAAATATTGAGAAACCATTTGAACAATGGGGACTTGATATTATTGGAGGGATTGTTCCACATTCTTCCAAGCAACACAGATACATCCTCACGGCCACAGACTACTTCACAAAGTGGGTAGAAACAATTCCTCTAAAGGTAGCCAATTCTGATGCGATTATTGAATTTATTGATTAGTTCATCATTACAAGGTTTGGTTTACCTAACACGCTTATTTTTGACAATGCATCTTATGTTTCTGGAAATAGTATAGCTGAATTTACTCTTAAGAGAGGTTTCAAGTTAAAATACTCTGCAAATTACTATCCTCAAGGAAACAGCTTAGCAAAGTCAACTAACAAGAATCTCATCAAGATTATCAAAACAACTGTTGATCAAAACTAGAAGAATTGGCATAAATCTTTGATATTTGCATTATGGGAAAATCTCATAACTCAGAAGGCCTCAATAGGTACTTCTCCTTTTAACTTAGTGTATGGGAGAGAAGTTGCAATACCTCCAAATTTAGAACTCCCATCTCTAGCCCTAGTGCAATTTATTGAAGAAATCCCTTCTTTTTTATTCAATTGAGGTTTGATCAAATCCTTAAATTGGATGAGGAAAGAGAAAAGGCCAAAATTACTTATTCTAAACATCAATGAATCATTAAATCTTCTTTTGATGCAAGTTCTGTCAGCTCAAAATCATTACAAACCAGTGACCTCGTTTTGAAATGGGATAAAGCACATGAAGACAAAGGTAGGCATACAAAATTTCAAAATATGTGGCTTGGACCATTTCAAATCATTGAAAAGATAGGCTCATCAAAATTTCTACTGCAATGTTTATCAGGAAAGAGAGATTCTCTTCTTGTGAATGGACTTATCTTAAAGAAATTCTTCTCATAAGGAGGTAACCCATTTTTACCTATACATATTCTTTATGCAAGCTAGTTTCCTTTAGGAAATAATGTTGTAAATAGTCTCCCATTGGCCTTTCACTATTGAAAAGCTCTTTGAAATAATATTGTGAATACTTGCTTTCAAAAATAGAACCTTTTAAGGAAATGATTACATTTTTGGAAATTAGATAAAACATGAAACTTTGAGAACCTCTTTAATTTTGTGAAATCTTCCATACCTTGAAAATATAGTAAAACATTTTGAAGTTTTATAAAGTTAAGAAAGGTTATTTATAGAAAAGATAAATACTTTCTCTGACTAAGCATCCACAACTCTAAAATTGTCATCCGTGAACCCTTAAAGAGTAAGCCATGCACCCCATCCACTAGGTTTATGATTTTTCAGAGTGTAATTCTAAAATATATCTGATTTAAAAAATAAGAGGTCTCGTGATGAGCCTGCTTACCATGATCATAGGGAACTAATTAAACTGACATTACCCATACTGCATATCAAAACAGGGTGATGGCTTCTAATCATAAGAAAAGTGGTCTCATTACGAGCCAATTTGTTTACTTCAATTACAACCAGTGAATGGCATTGTCATCATCTGGCTCTCAAACCAGGACAATGGCTTTTATCTAAAAAATAAAAAAGTAAAAAAGAATAAAAATACATGTAGACATATCATTTGGATTTATCTTTCAAAAAGTTATATTCCTAGATGGATGGGACAATGAATGATTGATGATTAAAAGGTAACCCTATTGAGACTATAGATGTTTGCTCGCAGCAGAGACACTACTTGTGACAAAAGAGTAAATTTAAAAAGCTAAGTTGGAATAACCCCCTACTTTATCTTTAACAACCAATCAAAGCTTGAAGAAACTAAAAAGATGTTTTTATTTTATCATAAGGGCTTTTACAAGAAGTTGCAAAATTCATATATTTTTATCTGATAGTAAATTTTTATCTGATAAGAAAGTTTTAGAAATTTAATTATTTTTCAGAGATAACTGGTTCTCCCAATGAATTGCCAATTGTTGTGCTATACAACAACCCCCCCCCCCATTTCAATTTTTAAACTCTTTGTCTTAAAATGCCAAATAAGAAATGTGTCCCCTTTAGAATATACATAAGAGCAATAAACTTTTGATTGTAATAGATTTTCCCTAAAAGTCATATGAAAATTGCTTTTAGAGTATTTAAGACCACTCATCGCAAATCGCATTTCTTTAGAACCTTTGGAAATCTATTTGGAGACTTTGTGATGCAATCATAGTCATAACAAAACCCTCATCACAAAGTTTTATCAAGGTAAGCCTTTTATACTCACAATGTAATAAAACCATCGCATCTCGTACAACGTTAATCCCACGAAATCACTTAATGCAGAATTGAAACTTTGCAAGGCGATAAGGCCATCGTAAATCGAATATCGTTGATTCATAGTGAAGCATCCAATAAACTCCATTGAAATATTATGATGCGATAAGAATATCGCAATCACATATCGTTGATTCATAAGGAAGCATCCAATACACTACATTGAAGAATTGCAACATGATTTAATTATCACATGTTGCGTTCTTGATAAAACAAAGTGATAAATATTATGAATACATGGGTAAAGGGATAAATCGATTACAAAGAAATAACGTGATTTGCCAAGATTAAGACCCGCAGTCTCCCTATGCCAGCTCAGCACTCATCACAATGGAAACTATGAAAACGAACCTTTTTTAGTGTGGCGCTTGTAACTCCCAATTTGTGATACGTGATTATTACACAAATATTAAAATAATGCAATCGTTCATCACAAATCGCAGAGTCACGACACCTATTCTACAAAAGACCATTACAAGACTTGCAACGCGACAGATGGTTTCAGCTTTAAAGTTTCACTTTGAAAGTTAGGGTAAAGTATTAAGAGTAGTTATGGGTAAGTCCTTTGAAGATTTCATCCATGATAGCTAAGTACAATGTAACATCTCATGCATCTAATGCACTTAACTGTGTTCGGTCCGTAATTTGTATTATCTCTTCTTAAGTTTTTCGACTATTATGCTCCTCTTTCTCATTCTGCAGAACTAAATAAGAATGACACAATCAGGAAAGATGTCTAAGAAATATCAGAAAGCAAAGACCCCCATTGTAAAGGGAGAATCACCAGCAAAATTGGTGGTAATTGTAGATACTACCTGTCTAGGCCTCGGTAAAATCTCATGGGAAGGCATCTATGCTTTATTTGAAGCAAAAGATCCAATGGAGATAGGATAAGATGCAACGGTGGATGGAACCGATAAAATAGAAAGCATGCTCAATGATTTGGACAGCTCCTTCCTCCATAAAATAACAGCCTGAGCCAAAGTATTACAATATAATGATCTAGTGAGATGGGTAATCGAAAGTATTAATATAACAAATAGAGCTTTTTTCACACGCGATGGGAGGATGTTCGGGACATTCAAGCCCAAAGATGTCAAGAAGATGTATCATTTTCTGGATCCCCAGTGACACTACAACAAGGCATTTCTGGAAGTTTTCGCTAAAGAGAATGACATAGAGTCAGACCCTATCAAATAGTGGAGATATTTTCCAAACAAGAAAAAACACGAATCCTCGGGTATGTACTTTGTGGACTCCTTAGCATATTCATATTTTTATGTTGTTGCTATGATATGTAGGCTCCTTGGAAGCATTGATTCTACTAGGTTTTATATAGAGATGGTCCCATTAATAGAAGCAAAACTTAACTCCTTCATTATGGATTGGGAAACCATTCTGTTAGATAAAATGGCCAGTCAAATACTAGATTATGGAAGCAACAGATTTGTCACCACCCGAGTTATGCCCACATTTTATATGAATGCCTACATAATGGACACAATCTGTTTTAATTCTAACTTTCCCATTGTGGGTTGGAGATGGAATGTTCAAGACCCAACCCCCATTCATATTTATCATAAGTATCTATGGAAGTCCGACTACAAGAATCACATATACAGAATTTTCCATGGCTTTGTTTTACCTATTCATTACACCATTTTTAAAAAACCTTCTCCTTGTGTGTCTTACAAATCCAACGCTGACTTAACTTCAATCAGTAGTTGGTTCGGAGAAGAAAATTTCACCTATATTAGCGTTTTTGGGAGTTTCATAGACCATCATGTCCTTCCACTCTATATTCCAGACAAGTTATTAGCAAGGGAAATAGCATATCAGATAGTGGAAAAGGGGATGACTAGAAACCTTAAAGACTCTTAAAAACAAATGTGGCCTCTGTTGGGCTAATTTACTGACTAAATTAACATAAGTATTTAATTATCAATGTGGGTTTGTAAAAATTGGAGGCAAATCCACTTTATATGGACATCATATATAATCAAGTTTAGAAGATAAAATTTGAAGAATTAAGGAAGTTCATATTACAAATATAAACCTATTTTAACAATTTCTACTTCATTTATGTAATATATGAGGCTTATGATGCAGAAGATGTAAAAGAAGAGGCTCCTAACTAAGGAGGTCCAGATTGTCCTTCTTCACAATCCTACTATATCAGAATCACCGTTGCTTCAAACCAGAAATGCAGAAATAACTTCAAATGAGAAATGGAGAATGAAATTTAGTTTTAGTTCAAGATCAGATAGAAGGGGAATTTAACTTAAATTCCTTTGTGTCCCTTCATATGTAGATTAGAATTAAACCAATATTCATTCAACAATCATCACACATCTAAATACATTTCAAACAAAAACTAGTCTATGAAAACTATGAAAATTGAACCAAGAAGTGTACTTAGCTTGGTGTGGGGGCCCTCCACCTTTGCCTTGCACACTTGAAGAAATCTTAGCTACAACAACTTCAGTAAATAAACCAAGCATGCACAACAAATTGGAATGAAACAAGTTCTTCAAGTTAGCTCCCAACTCCAATTATACAAAAGTTACATACAAATTCCATTACAAAAGCCATCAAAGTCTTGACTTTAAATGGAGGTTTAATGAAACAAACTGATCTATATTATCTCTAACACTCATATCTACTCATATCCACCTATCTAAGTCAAACTCATCCAATTCATCCCAAGAAATATGGTCAATCCCATAAAATCTCAAAACTGCCCTATTTCCTAGGGATTTTCGGGTGACTAGTCATGTTTGACCAGCCTTGACTAGGCCTAATAAAGCTTGTTCTGGCCGAACCAAGTGGAGTTAGCTTAGTCCTATTTCCCAAGCTATCCATCCATGCATCAAACTCGAGCCCAAGTGTCCTGCAAACATGTCATCCACATAGTTATTACCGAAATTTCTAATTCAATCCAAAATTGCACTTGAAACTCAATTTTCATAAAAACTTATAGAAATTGCAAAATTAAAATTAAACACCTAAATATGCATAAAATACATCAAAATGAGATGGATGTGATGGAAACTGGATGGAAAATATAAGGATTAAGTAGGTTTCCCTAAGCAAAAATACACCAAAACTGAGGGCCAACATCTCCCCCTTGCTAATCTTCAAGCATGTCCTCATGCTTGTCTTTGTCTCATTGATCTTCTGCCTCTGTATGCTGACCTACCTTGCTGTTCTACCGATGGCTATGTCCCTTGAAGATGAATCTTTCTCTTGAGCTACCCATAAAAGGATATCTATGCTTTCATGTACTTATTCTCTTTTCTTGTGGATGACTTTCTTTACCAATATATCATTCTGGATGAGCAGCTTTAGATGACAAATAAAAATTGAATTTTGCAATACATTCTGACACAGGATTCATGCCCCTCTCAAATCAACAATTTCATTCAAAGCATCCAATATCCAGTTGCCCTTACATCTCATTAAAAGAAGCAATTTTTTATGTCTAGGCATTCACTTTCAATTTAGCCACTGGTTTACCCATGCAATCTGCAAAATATGGGTCAAAAGAACCATAAAAATATCTCAAATAGAAATGAATTTGAGAAACTTGTTCACATGGAGTCTAATTATGCTCGTTCTGAAGAAAACACATGTTTTCGTTTTTCAAATTTCATTTTCATTTGCCGAGAAAAAGCAATGAAAAATAGTAGCTTCTCAAAATTGAAATGTATTTCTGAGATTGAATAATCATTCAATTTGAAATCAATTTTTTTCTCTTCAACTGCTTCTCCAGTATCCTAATTTTAAAAAAAATTGAATTGCAAGTTTGTTTAATTTCTGCCTTGCTGCAACAATAAGTCAGTACCCTTTGTAGAAATGAAACAAACACCTTTGTAAAAAAACTGAGCTCTACTTTGAAATAGAAATACATAAGAAAAAAATCTTAATGTAATCTCAATATACTGTTCTTTTGCTCCTTGTATAATTCACCATGCAAGCCAAGATTCAATAACTAATCTTCAGCACTGTATGAAAAGAGAACTAAATTAGTTTTCATCTTCATTGTAATAGCTCTCAAACAACAACGCATTTCTAGAAAGATTCAAATGATTCGGCCTCTTACAACCCCTGTTCGTCAATAGCATACAATACACAATATACAAACTCTATTTGTCAATACAATCCAATCCCCTGCAACACTCAAAATTCATTCATCTACACAATATACGTTCTTTGTTACACATTACAGTCCCTGTTGTGCAAAATCATGCAATATATCCTTGTGTAACAATGTTAAAAAAACTTATCGGCAATACAACCCCTACTTTTTGAAACAACACCAAAAAAGAAAATGCATCCTCTGCTCTACATAATGCGTACTACAAAAAAAAAAAAAAAACACTCTATCTCCACAATACACTGTCGGTGCTTTACAAAAACACACAATATGGTCTCAACACTCTATTTTAATGATGCATTTGGCATGCAAAATGTGGTTGAAATGCCGCATTGTTCCCATAGTTGTACTCTACTCATCGTTTTGCATGATTTACGTGCTTTACTCAACTCCTTGATTTATGCAATTACACCTATGAATAGATATGTTTCCTATCGCATTGTTGTCTGCTTCATTAATGCACTGCTGTTCATCTAACCGTCACATTTATTATCTCTGGAATCATGGTATAGTTTCAGCGTTTAACTGGCTAATGGCGAGACTTGACGACTTATTTAATGGTGCTCCATATCTCCTGTAGATTTGTTTCATACTAACTGGTGGCAAGAACAGGTATATTAACAATTAAATGACAGGCAGTTTTAGTGATTGAAATCCCGACTCATCTTTGTAAGCAAGTCGAATCCCGTTTTTACTTGAACTTTTCCAAGCTTTCGGGCAACTAACTGGCACTATTTACCCACAGACTCGGCTATTTTTCCTTACCTCCTCTGTCAAAACATTTTTAACGCTCTTAATCCTCTAGCTGCTATTCTCCTGAGCTTTCAAGGGCTGTGATGGCAAAGAAATTTACTATTCTAAGTTTCAACAATGGCAGATCTTTTCTCTGTTGAACGCATAGCGTTTATTTTTGTTATTTCAAAAATGTTTTAACCATTTTGTTTGTGGTCCTCTTGACCAAAATAAAACGTGACTTATTTCTCTGTTTTTTTTTTAAACGTTTTGACCATTTACTTTTGATTGGTATGTCGTGCATAACCATTGAACTATCGAATGGAGCTGTTTATCATTATTTTTACCATGTTGTCGACACCATATGGTTCATGGTTGTCCTCCAATCTGTTGTGGGTGTCCTGCAACCAACCCACAATACCATCGTGGCTTATCCTTTGACTGTCATATATATTTCTTTGTTGCTACGTCGATTGCTTCCATTGTGGTTGCATGAACCATGGTTTTGTTTTGCACATTCGCCATTACCCACAGCTGTTTATATTCATCATTCTTTGAACCCTACTTTCAGCGCCATACTCTGAAATCATATTGTTGCAAGCCTGTTTTATAATTATATGAAATCATTTCCTTGTTTTCCTCTTTGGTTATGCGCAAAAATATTGTGTTTAATACATTTCAAAATGCGCATATAATGTTTAAGACATGTCTTTGTTGTATGCAAATGTTTCATTGCCTTTTGCACATATATTTCCTTATGAAATATTGGCTTCCTTATTTCCTTTGCACATGTATTTACTATTTATTGAAATGATAATAACCTTACCCTTTACCATATGTTTTGATATCATTTCATATTTTCATAAGGTTTTCCATCATATCGTATTCAATTTGTCATTATAACTTCACCTTATTGCATCATATCCTTATGCGATGATAAGGTTTAATCATTTCAATTTTGTTGGCTTGATGTTCCATATGTATTGCAATGATTTCATTAATTTTAAAATGACCATTTTTAGGTCATGTTTAAAATTGTTTCCATAGGACTAATGCTTTGTTTGTTTGTTCAGGTTCAACTTTTTTAAATCCTCACTTTGATCCCTTTTGCTTTATGGAAAAATATTTAGGGTTAGGGTTATGAAATGAATATGGAATATATGAAGGGAATGTAGAATATAAGGATAATGGGCATAAAATAATGGATATAGGATGAAGAAAAATGTAATGAATATAAAATATGCATTCAGGTACTAACTCAATTTTAACAAAGTCTAAAAATTTCTACAAAATTTTAAATTTACAAGAGCAAAATTGTGCACTTACTATTCCTGTACTTCCCTGATAGTATTGAATGAATGTTGTTGTTCTTTAACAATATTGGATGAAATTGTCTTGTTCGAATATCGTAGATAGATAGAGCTTATTTATGCCTTTTGTTCTAGCATCCTTCATTGATTCTGGTCCATTGATTGTTGATGTCGTTCAGGTCCCTCTGCAATTGATTTATGATAACTTAGGTCCCTTCTATCATGTACATTTTTATGCAATATATACATGTGTTTTTGCTAACATTTCAGGTCCCTCTGCAATTGATTTCAAAAATATTTCAGGTCCCAACTGCTAACAATACAAGTTTCGTCGTCAATTTAGCTGCACAAATAAGTATCTTTTTGAGAACCTGATCCAGGTGGATGTTGGTGGCCACCCACCTATCCCATTTGGACCCCCGCAACTGTCTCTTTCAGTTTTTCAATTTCCGTAATTGTAGCACAATTTACTATTTTTAGCATTTTTTTCGAGTCCTGAACTTCCGGAGCCGTTTTGAGGCCTTAAACGACATTTTTTGGGAAATCTGGGGGCAACATGGGTCCATGGACTGATGATTCCCTTCCCAAAGTGGTAGTTCTCGGATAGATCTTTCTAACAAGCTATCATATGCATCAAATGGAGATCGTATGCCAAAGTTATGACCCCGGGAAATTGATGTACCAATTTACCCAAAACGGGGCCCACAATTTGGAGTTTCATCTTCTAGGGTTAGGTTTTGGAATGTGAATGGTTTTCCATTGTTTCTAAACAATAAATAGGCCTTCGAGCCTCATTGTAACACAGTTTGGAACAGTTCAGAGGCATGTAGCCGCACATCTCTTCTCAGAGAGAAGCTACCATCGCCCTAGCTGGGTTATTTCCAATTCTGGTTGTAAGCATATTTCAGTATTTTCCATTAATGAAATGAAGTATTATTTCCACTACATCTCTTTATTCATGGTTATCACATCTCTGTATTTATGGTTATCTCTGTAATCTATTGCGTTCCTGCTTAAATCCGGATCAGTGGTATCAGAGCAGTCTGCTTTTTCTCGGTTTTTCTTTGCATGTCCCCGATGAGGTCAGGATATAAGGAGTTATGGCTTGAACTGGTCGAACCTTTGCAAGACCAGCCTCGAAAATCTCGACGGCCTCCCATGGCGGATGAGAAGAAAGACGAGGGGGCAGGAGATCCTATCAAAATCTTGCTCGAAGAAGCCCTCGAGTGACAAAGGAACGCGCTGATGGATAACTTTGCACAGATCCTTCAGCGGCTACCTAGAGGTGACGCATCGGCTTCCAGCAGCTACTCTGGAAACGCCACGCCCTTTACGGTACAAGTTAATTTTGAAATCCCCATATTCGAGGGTTAGATAGACGCAGATACCGTAGATAAATGGTTAAATCTGCTAGAGGGTTATTTTTCTGTTCATGAATTTTCAAGTCGGGAAAAGGTTGTTTTTGCTCTTCTCAAAGCAACCCCCCACGACAAGGACTAGTGGGAAACCTACTGCGAGCAGAAGGATGAAAGTACATGCTCACTATTTTCAGCTGCACCCACTTGGGATTCATTCCGGGATGCCATCAAGGAGCAGTACTACCCTGTCAAAAGCTATGAGGACAAATACATCAAATGGACCACACTGCGGCAGGGACGAGACCAAGATGTGCCAGAGTTCACAAAAATTTTTCATACCCTTCGCACATAGTTGGGTATTAAAGATTCTGAGTTGCATCTGGTGCTCAAAAACCGTGGCTGCCTACATACATACATCCAGGAAGAGATGGAGTTCTTGAACATCTTCTCACTCGGCACAGCATACCGATACGCTGTCAAAATCGAGCAAAAGTTCAAACAGAAGAAGCAAGACTTTGGATCTGCAAATCCAAAGCCCAAAGGATAAAGCCAAGGCGGGGTGACCCAAGACAACCCGTCGAAGCCGCAAGAAAATGCCAACACCACGAAGCCGAAGAAGGACACAGGAAAGTGGTGTGAGTTCCACAAGAGCCCCACTCACAACACAAGTGAGTGTCAGACCAAGCAGTCACTGGTGGCTGAGCTGAAGGCTTCCGAATTAGATTCATGTTCTCACCCTGAGCCAGAACCCGACAAGGGGAATGGCAAAGGGAAGCAGATCATTGATATGGATGCCAGCGCCACTGTTGCCACTGCCAAGATCCAGAAGAATGAGCTCGAAGAGGTAGAAGAGGGGGAACATCTTTTCCACTCACAGATGTGGGCGAAGGGTACGCCACTGCATTTCATTGTCGACAGTGGCAGCCAAAAGAACCTTATTTCAGTAGAGGTCGTGAAGCGGTTGGGCCTACCGACTACACCACACCCGCAGCCGTAAAGTATCGGGTGGCTTCATGAAGGACGAGATCTTAAAGTTCGCGAGCAGTGCCACCTTCCCTACATCATCAAACCATTCACAGACGCGGTATTGTGTGATGTTACACATTTGGATGTTTGCGATGTATTATTAGGCCAACCATACTTGTGGAGGCGACATGTTGTGTATGAATCAAGGCATCGTGCTGTCATTATTTCTTTGAATAATTCATTATATAGGATACTGGAGGTAGCCCCACCCACTGCCACATCTTTGATCACTGCTAAGAAAGGCAGCAAGCTCATCTCCCAGACCAGGAAATTCATCTGTATGGTTCATTCCCAAAGTAAGGCGAAGATCGTTGCTACATCCATGACCCCCGCAGAGGGTTCCTCCACGCAGCAGTAGTAGCAAAGGGATACAGTCATGACAGAACACATGAACAACTTCTCCTCACCCACAGGGGTACCACATAAGTTTCAGGTGGGCGACAAAGTTTGGTTACATCTGCAGAAAGAACACCTTACAAGAGCCCATCAGAAGCTCAGACCACTCCAACATGGTCCTTACAGTAGAACCAAGCCTGTGGGGAATAATGATTTGGAGCACAACATTCCTCCATTCCTTCACCTGCACCAAGTGTTCAATGTGGATCATCGTCGACCATGCTTCCCACCATTACTAGACACATCAGACAGTGCATAACAAGTTCAGTAGATGGAGGAACTCAACACAATGGGGACCATTGCTTCGTAAGGGGGGAGGAATGATCCAGGTGGATGTTGGTGGCCACCCACCTATCCCATTTGGACCCCCGCAACTGTCTCTTTCAGTTTTTCAATTTCCGTAATTGTAGCACAATTTACTATTTTTAGTAGTTTTTTCGGTTCCTGAACTTCTGGAGCCGTTTTGAGGCCCTAAACGACGTTTTTTGGGAAATTTGGGGGCAACATGGTTCCATGGACCGATGTGGCCCTTCGCAAAGTGTTATTTCTCGGATAGATGTTTCTAACGAGCTATCATACACATCAAACAGAGATCGTATGCCAAAGTTACGACCCCGGGAAATTGATGTACCAATTTACCAAAAACGGGGCCCACAATTTTGCGTTTCATCTTCTAGGGTTATGTTTTGGAATGTGAATGGTTTTCAATTGTTTCTCAACAATAAATAGGCCTTCGAGCCTCATTGTAACACAGTTCGTAACAGTTCAGAGGCATGTAGCCGCACATCTCTTCTCAGAGAGAAGCTGCCATCGCCCTAGCTGGTTTAATTCCAATTCTGGTTGTAAGCATATTTCAGTATTTTCCATTAATGAAATGAAGTATTATTTCCACTGCATATTTGTGTATATGGCTATCTTTGCATTTAGTTGCGTTCCTGCTTAAATCCGGATCAGTGGTATCAGATCGGTCTGCTTTTTCTCTGTTTTTCTTTGCATGTCCCTAACGAGGTCGGGATATAAGGAGTTAGGGCTTGAACTGGTTGAACCTTTGCAAGACCAGCCTCGCAAATCCCGACGGCC
>APFE030410498.1:28822-43742 GCA_000404065.3 Pinus taeda | reverse complement strand
TCATATCCACCTATCTAAGTCGAACTCATCCAATTCATCCCAAGAAATATGGTCAATCCCATAAAATATCAAAACTGCCCTATTTCCTAGGGATTTTCTGGTGACTAGTCATGTTTGACCAACCTTGACCGGGCCTAATAAAGCTTTTTCTGGCTGAACCAAGTATGTTTAGCTTAGTCCTAGTTCCCAAGCTGTCCATCCATGCATCAAACTTGAGCCGAAGTGTCCTGCAAACATGTCATCCACATAACTATTACAGAAATTTCTGATTCAGTCCAAAATTGCACTTGAAACTCAATTTTCATAAAAACTTCTAGAAATTACAAAATTAAAATTAAACACCTGAATATGCATAAAATACATCAAAATGAGATGGATTTGATGGAAGATGGATGGAAGACATAAGGATTAAGTAGGTTTCCCTAAGCAAAAATAGACCAAAACTAAGGGCCAACAGCCTCCATTTCCCCTCCACTATGGCACTTATACATTGCATGATTTTAAACATGCTGAGAAAGAAGTAGAGAAAAATAAGGACTTGAGTCTAGCAATGATTCCTAAGGGACTGTATGATCCAAACAAGGCCTCTTACAATTTCACCAATCAAGTGAAAATTAGCAAATTTATCCATGAGGAGGATGAGTTTGATGATTTATTCGCTTCTACAGATTTATTCTCACAAGTAACTCATCTGGCAAGATTCAAGCTAGAAGCCACAAAGATGGATAAATTCATGGAATACAAGACCTAGAGGTAACAAAAATTGCCTCTAGATTTATTGAATACTACTCCTACTATTCAACAAGCAGAGCACAGTGGTGAGCAGACTATTGAAGAGATTTTCAGGGAAGGGGAAACAATTGAAAAAACAAGTGAACTCCTTAGCACAGATGTTAATATTGACCCCATATTGATAAAGGAATGGGAACAATTTGATCAGCAAATCAAAAACTAGGGCGACACCCAAAACAGTATCGCATCAACGTCGCCTGCAAGACAACAGCCCATCGTTACTGAGAGTACTATTGAAGGGACACCCAAAACAAACATAGCTCATAAAGAGATTGAAATAATCCATGAAAATAACATTAAATATTGAGGAAATACCACCTTTGGATTTCCTTTACAGCCCAAAGCACAGGTTTCTAATAAGGAAATAGAGAAAATGAGGAAAATTGACCAGACATCATCCATAGCTCCTTAATCTGAATTTATGAATGTTATATGGAAGGATTTAGAGGTCAATCCTTTTGAGCATTTGACTAAGTTATCCCAATATGTAGGGGCTTACACAGTTGCCACAATTGATAAGGCCACTGAGGTTAACCAATTAATCAAATAAAAAGATCAAAGGATTACTCAGCTTGAAGAGAAAACAATAGTAAAAATATAGAAGATTAATCAGCTTAAGGAATAGTTGGCCGAAGAAAAATTGAAGAATGAGTAGCTTAAAGTGCAACTAAACATGGAGAAACAAAATTTTAACCAGCATGCCATCCAGAAACAACAACAGTTGTCCCATCATCTCGAACAACTTCAATTAACACATCAACAAGGAATGAAGGCTAAAGAGGAGTAAATCTCACAGTTACAACTATATACAGAACAATTTAGGGATTCTCCTAAGGTCGAGGAATTTAAGAAGGAAGCCATAGAAGCAAATAAGGCCTTACGGCAACAGCTCAATCTCCTTTGCCATAAAATATCGTTTTTGGACCCATTATGCATCATAACTGCATCGCTAATCGATCAGGCAGTTAATACCATATTATAATTTGAGGATGCAGATGACAAGGTCACAAATTTACTCAAATGGAAAAGCACAGTGGAAGGCAGAGCTGCTAATCTACCGAAAATTCAAGAGTCGCATAAAGAAGTATTATTTTCGGAATGGGAAACACAGTTAATCAAGGCAGAAAGGGCTACTTCCAGGGCCAGAGCTATAACGAACAATGTATTAGAGCTGGTAAATGATAATTTATATGGAGTCAATTCGATTTCTGACTGTTCCCCTGGAAAGCTCCCAAAAGTGAAAATGTTATAAAATCAATGGAAGTAGGATTTGGCCAACAAAGAGGAATAACTCAGCAGAGTACAAAGCCTTACTTGGGATGCATATTGGTCCTCTTTGGTCAACCCACACAGTCAATGGATGACCATCAAATGCCTTGCAAACACTGTTGATTGCATGGTGCCCAAGCTTTAAGATGCCACGCACATGGGACAACTACATTCCAAGATGTGTCATCCTCCAGAAATTCAAAACATGCTCTCAATTTGTCAGCTGTGGATAGAGGAGAAGACATAGATACAATGAATCTTTTCAGAGGAAATTGCACTACTATTTTTGCAATTCAAATCCCATATTTTAATTTTTACAGTTCCAACAACTCTATGTGATTTTTGTTGACAGTTTGTTTTAGAGAACCTTTTAAGTTATTGAGAAGGGGTCCTCAATTGGTACAAAAAACTAGACTTGAGAAGTTGTACTTCTCCACTTCTAAATTTTCTTTTTTTATGAGTTGTGCATGAAGGTTTCAGATTTTTGTGAAAGAACTTTTTCAAGACCTGCTTTTTTGTATCTCGTGGAAGTTTATAGAATCAAGAGCTTGAACCGGAATGTTGTTTACAGATCAAGGCTCAAATGCATGTGGCATTTCTATCACTATTATTTTTGTCTTCATTTAATTAGCATTTCATTTAACTTGCTATTGTTGATGTATTCACACACTTCAAGCAATTCTATTTTGAGTCACTTCTGAACAATTTAGAATTGTTACATTAGAGATATATATCAGCGATAAATATTATGATGTCATGTGATATTTTTTTATAATTACTTTTTATAATTTCTTAAACAAAGTAATGACTATTTAAATGCATCTTTCTAAGGATAAGTAAATCATCTATATGATTGTTTGTCTGCTAGGAATTATCAAAAAATCGCATTGTTATAAGATTACCCGGGTTATGTAGGTATATTTGTACATTTTAAAGTTAAATATTAAACCATCTTCCATCTTTGATATACATTTTAAAACATTCATTCGTTAAACCACACATTATTGGGAAACTGGTCCCATAACCCCCAATCAGAGCCACTGTCCCAAATGGAAAAGGAGTTGTATTAAGGTCCGAACCGGGTGGTTATACCCTAGTGTTGGTGCTATGATTTTAGAGGCATCAACATGCCCATTCCCACCTTTGAAGGATGAATGGTTCAAGCAGTAAAGGTAGAAGCGACAAGGGTCAATTGAGTAACATAGGAGGCCATACCTCAAGCAAAAGTCAAGCTAAAGCAGAAGTGATCACAGGGATGGGCATGGAGATATTTTATTAACATGTTCATCCGATTGTTGACGGATATGTTATCCTATATTGAGTCGCTTTTTAATGAGGCAATTAATATTTTTTAATGTTTTTGGGCCACAGAGCCATCACTGGCCAAGACATCTATTCAACCTAATAGCTGAGACTTGACCTAAGATATTTTGTTGTAATGAATGTTCAATTCTCCCCCTCTCCGGATAAATAGGGGAAAGCAACACTTTACAAAGGTTTAGAAATCTTAAAGAAAAAGTTACATGTTGTTTTCAAACTGTATGACTTTATAAATACAAATCTTTCAAAATATCGAGTAAATGGTGGTGATTCCCACTTCGAGTATTACAATATGATACCCCTTTGTTAAAACCCATTATGTTTGTGTTTCTTCTTTGTATTCATGCAATCATAGCTGCTAGAAATGTTTCATACTTCCTCACATATTCATTTGTATTGAATTATTAATGCATGTGCCTGTATGGATTATTGAGATTATATATTTAGATTTGCGCTACATGAATCATAGCATTCAATCTCTCTTCTATCCATTATGTCTACCTGTAACTCAAATAAGTGTAAAAAATCTTAATGCTTCAAGCTCTATGTGTTAAACATAGAATTATTGATGCTTTAAGCTCTATGTGATGAGTTTCTCTTTCTCCTTATCCTCTTTCATTGCTCTAGAAAAGCTTATTAAACTGTAAGTCCTTGAACCACTTGACCTCTACTATTTATTCACATATTTATGTGAACTTCATATGTTAAGAAGTACCATAAATACATGAATTATACCTTTGGATGAATGAACCAACCCATTCATTATATATATTATATATATAATATATATATATATAATATATATATATATATAATATATAGATAGAATATATGTGATGTCTCCATTTTCTTGAGAATCATTTGAGACACACAAAATATACACGTGTGCAGGCACTAGCCTTGTAAGCAATCCAAGGCTGTCTCTGGGAGAAAAAACACACTTCATTACATCAGATCAGTGAAAACAGTTCACATTATATGTTGCACATATACTGCTAACACCTCTTAAGTTTGTACAAACCCTGGGTTGATAATTTAAGTTGGTAGCCTTGAGAGTTTCAACATTCGTGTTGCAATACTAGGGCTCATCACATTTTGGTGTCATTGTCGGTGAGGTTTCAAAGCATGCATTATTTTATTCCCTAGTTGTTTCATTTCTTTTACTTTATAAAAAAACAAAAAAAATTCATTAGGCATCTTTCATTTCAAGCAAAAAAATTCCTTCTATTAGCATTCTCATTCAATTATTTTTATAAAAACAAAAAAATACTTCTCCGACACCAAGTCCCCCCCCCCCATTTGATCACTTGGTGTAGTAATACCCACATCACCATCGACTTTTACAGGTATAATAAGAAGATGTGGCAAAGAAGGTAGAAGAAATGGATGGAGATGATGACAATGAGAAAGATCCTCTTGGATTTCCCATTCAAGATACTAATATCAGTGTCCATATGAAGAGAATCCCTATATCTTTCCTTCCCAACTTCCATGGTACGAGGTCAAAGGATTCAGAAACCTTTCTCTTTGAATTTGAAATCCTTTGTAGATCTTATGGTTACCTACTAAACATTCAAAAAATGAGATTGTTTCTCGCAACATTGAATGATATATTTCTTAAATGGTTCATGAGTTTAGGGACTAATTCAATAAGATAATGGAATGATATGCAAAAGATATTTCTAGAAAATTATAAAGCTCATGATCTTAAATAATAAATCTTTAGAATGACTCAAAAAAAAAGATGAGAGCCTTGAGGATCTAATAGAGATATTCATGTATAATGTGAAGAGGGAAAATTACATCATTTAGGATTTGACACACTAAACACCCTCTTACTTAGAACAATTAGGGATGAGTGGATTGATCTCCTTGACATCATGAGTAGAGGTGATGTATATCAATTATAATTTGAAGAAATTTGTGAAAAATTCAAGCACATATCAAGAGGAAGGGAAAGAGTAAGTAAATTAACATCAAGGTTGGTAAGTCAAGTTGAACTTGGAAATTCGTTTGATAAATTTAAAACAAAAAATATTAGAAATCTAAGAAAACACGTATAACTATTAAGAATGCAAGATTAGCAAAAAAATATGTTGATATTTGTGTTGTCCATGTAGAATCATATCCTATTAAATATTTCCCATCATTACCAAGGTTGAAAGAGTTTTACCAAGAGGAAAATGGATCACGTCAATCACCAAATCAGTGATGTTATATAGCTCAAACAAGACCATGTCAGCCTATTCAATCTGATATGATGCAAGAGCCTAATTCACAATTTCAAGGTTATTCACATCCATATAAAAGTAATTGGAACACACTCTTTCTTTGGCAACCTTGGCCATCTTAACCCCAAAACCAATCTTGGCAACAAGGTTGGCAAGAATGTTATGGGGAAAAACCATAATATCCTCAATATTTTCCTCAATATCCTCCATACCCAACTCCAGGTTATCCCTACCATACACCTCCACCACAACCACAACCCCAGCCACATTCATCTCAAAGATCCGCTCCCACTTAACTACTTGTACCACCATTTCCAAATCCAAACAATGAAATAACTCAACCCACTTACAATGTTGAGGTAAAACACTTCCAAACAAATCTTCCTGATCTAAATGGTATTCATCTTAGTTCATGAAGAGTATTGCAAAAAAAAAAAAAATTCCTAATGTCATTGAAGAACAACATCTAGAAGAAAAATATCTAGAAGAGTCATGTATCACATTTTATGGAGAGGAACCATTCATTAGGGGAATTTTGAGGTCTAAACTGGGCCTCCTAAGGAAATTATAAAATAATAGTTGAAATAATAAAATAATATTAGATTACATCATTAAATTTTAAAGGGAAAAAAAAAAGGAAAGACTATTTTTTCAACTCGTATTTTCAACTTATCTCCCTATGGATTTACCCAAATTTCAAGTGGAAACACTCATCGGATGAAAACTTTGATTCCTAATCCAATTTGTACCCATGTTTCATACTTTCAATGGACCCTAATACATGAAAACTAAGAAATGCATGAAAAATGTAATTGCAATAACAATTTTCACGTTTTTCTCTTTTTTTTGTGTAACAAGATCCATCAAAAGTATGCAACGTGGGTACTCCTTGTATGAGGAATTCAATTTTTCATCCAACGAGTACTCCTGCTCGAAATTTGAGTAAAACCATAGGAAGATAAGTTAAAAATACAAGTTGGAAAAATAGCTTTATTATTTTATTATTTTTTAATCTTTTTACTTTTTTACTCCAAAAATGGTGAGTCATCCCCCATGATTGACATCATCATCTTTAATCCTATTGCTTCTTATAGAGTTTATTTTGCTTGTACATGTTTCTTAGGAGACCCATTTTACACCTCAAAATTCCCCTAATGGGAGCATGTGATTGAAGAGTTTGTGTTATGCTTACCATCAGATCATGTACGTGTGCAAGGTACTAATCAACAAAAAGAGTAATATTTGAATGCCATGGTAGAAGAGGAGACATGAAGAGATTTGAATGTGCAAGTGGATCATGGGCATCACAACTATATTGAAATATGGTTTCAGACAATCATTGAGATGTAGCAACACACTCTTCTTCAACAATTCTTGATCTCATCTCAATCAAAGAATTTGGTCTCTCAAATTCAGGCACATGTCAAAACATATATTTCGGGCCTATACATGATTTTATTTTTCATCTTGATGTGCACTTGGCTCCATTGGAAGTATTCCTATACTTGAAAAAAATTGTTTTTTCAAGTAGAGTAGGATAGAAAAAGAAATGAAAAATGAAACAAATTAGAGGAAAAATAAAATCTCAAGTGAAAA
This sequence comes from Pinus taeda, assembly GCA_000404065.3. NCBI lineage: Eukaryota > Viridiplantae > Streptophyta > Pinopsida > Pinales > Pinaceae > Pinus > Pinus taeda. Next base: position 36,534 of record APFE030410498.1, on the reverse strand, counting down.
CCTCCTTTGAGGTGTATGAGATTGGTTCATTGATTAAAAACCTCCATGAGGTGGTCAATGGGTTGGAAAAAGAGAAAAATAAAATACAAAGAAAAGATCCTAAGTGGAAACCTCCTTTGAGACACCTAGGAAGACCTACTAATTGAAAACCTCATTGAGGCAGCTAATAGGCCTAAAAAAAATTTGAAAAAATGAAAAAAAAAATATTTTCTCCATGTATCTCTCTCTAACGAATGTAGGTGCTCTCCAACCTTTGCAAGCAACAAGAATAAGTTAGCACCAAAAGAAAAAAATTGATCAAAAACCTAGTCAAAGAAAGTCAGAATTGAGCTTTGTCCTCCTTTTCTCAGATGCTTCAACACGACCAAGGCCATGTCAATCCATAAATCTCATCCATTTCCAGCATCCACCCATCATTTTCAAGCCTTTCCCACTCATTTTCCTCGTTGTCCTAAAATGCTAGAGGAAGGTTCTGTTTTGCTATAGGATGCCAAAATACAAAGGGCAGAAAATTATTTTTACCATATCTCGAAAACCGTGCATCCATTGGCCGAGATGTTTCAAGGAGAGATGCATATTGATGATGGTAACATGATCAAGTAATTTAAGTAAGATATAGTGGACACTTTTAAGAAATCGACCTCCATCACCTACAACCATTTTCATTTATTCTCAGGATTTGTGTATCCATTGGCCAATTTTGTTTTTGGGAAGGTAAATTGGGATGATTGAAACATGCTAAAAAAATTTAGGTCAATCTAGCCTACCATTTAAGAGATATGGATTAAAAAATTATGCTACATGACACTGCCCTGAAATATTATAGGAGCAACCAAAAGAGATACAGGAGGAAGAGCAACCAAAAGGTCATGTCTTCTTTGGGAAATGTTGAGAGAGGTCCACCAACATCACTTTCATCACCCATCCACTCGATCTAGCCAAAATTTAGCTTCAATTTCCAGTATGTCATACATAAAAACAAAGAAAAACTTTTCTTTCAATTTTTCCACCACCTACACCACTTCTTAATGATTTTAACCTCATCCTTATACCTATTATGAATTTCCCTCAATCTTACATGCAATATGAGGTATCAAAAGAGGAATTAAGTGATTGCTATAGGAAGGAGATTCCTCATGTAGCAACTTGTACAGTTACAATAGAACTTAGCATCAATTCTTTTTTCACCCACAGAGCAGAATATCTAGCCACATTGAGAATCATGAAGCCTTTTTTGAAGTTGAGAAGGGGTACACCCTCCTTAGGAAGAAATCCATCCACTCCATTAGCACCATATTGGACACCGGGAAGAAACTTGTGCACACAATACTTTTGTCAGTCAAAGAATCATTAATCTATGAAGATCGTGCAGAAGCAAGCAAAAGAAATCAACACCTTCAAGATCATCATGTTATGAGGACTAGCTCCAACATGCATGCATATCCAACAATTTGATATCATATTTAGGCACAGGTATGCAATGTTTTTCACCTCTCTTGGTGAGCATATTATGGTTAAGAAAATATTTCATTCAATGCACATGAGAGAAGGTTTTATAGGTTGAAGGTGGTTAGTTAACTTAGCCACCGTTCACCAGTAAGATTGTAGTTTACTCAAATACCCATGCAATGTGGAGAATTCAAAGTGGGGAAAGTGATAATTACGAGGAATGAGGACTAGATCACCAAGCACACCAAACCCACTACCACAAAAAGAAATAAAAGAAAAAGGCTCAACTTTAGTTGTATCGATGCTCATTCCCAAAACAATTAGAGAAGCTCATTAAGGAATTGAAGGTCGATCTAGATGCTACCATGGGTTGCCTAGGGTGCTACACAAGAGATACAAAGTTGATAATGCAGGATTTATAAGATCAGGAATAGCTTCTATAGGAGAAACAAGGCTGCTACAGGAGAAACAAGTTTGTTACAGAAGAAACATATTTGCTATAGGAAAATACAATGTGCTACAGGAAAGTCCATAAGGCTGCGAAAAGTCTGATTTTGAGCAACTTTACCCTAAATTTGAAGAGGTACATCTAAGACAAGTGTAAGTACACATTTTTCTCTTAAATCTATGGACATGAAACCTGTAAAACCTCTCATTCCCTCCAACCAAAATTTTCATAACAGTTTGAGAATAAAAAAATTGAATGAGAATGTTTCTTTTGAGTTAAGCAAGATAAGAAAGGAAATGGAACTGTCTTGAGTTGAGTCTGAATTTTTCCTTCCTCTAACCAGTATGAACAAAACTTCTCTGTTACACCTATAGAATATTGAGATTATTGGTTTGCCAAACCTTGGAAAATCACAGTGACAAATCATGGGGGGGTATTTTCAATTGAAGGGAGTCCATGAACTCATCAAGGATACTAATTATCACATATGTTGTGGATAATGTTGGAAATTTTTTATCATGGACAAACATTGTGGACATTAACAATGAGAATTTTCTTAAGACACAAGCACAAGCCTAATTAGAACTTGGAGAAAATGGTGGATCTATAGAAGAAGAAGTTGGAGAAGAAGAGGAAGAAGATGGAACAAGAGAAGGTTTGCTCCATCCTTTTGAGTTAGCTTGGGATGTTAAGGAGGTCATTAGGGCCATGAATGAGGCACAATTAGGTCACTAAGTTGCTCAGAGGATGAGTAACACTTTCAATAGGGGGTATGATGGGCCTCCAAATTAGACATAAATTAAGGCCCATCTGACCATACTTCAGCACATTAAACCTCTATATTTTGCGTTATATCACATATTTTTAGTTTTAATATGTTAATTAGGAATGTTTAGAGATAATTACATATTTTTTGCCTAATATTATTTATTTTTGTAGAATATTGTGAGAATATTGGATAGATTATGAAGATTTGGAGGATGAGATAATATAGGGACTTTCTACCTACTACAAGAGGATAATATTGGATAATAAATGAAAAATATATCATGACAATTATTGAAAAATTCAGGAGCTCTAGTTATTGACAAAATCTAGGAATGTGTTCCATGTCATTTAATGTAAATTCCTAGTGTTGGGCACGAAATCCACTATTTTAGGGATTCTGGAGGGGAAATATTCCTCCTCTTAAGGATAATTTTTCCCCATATATTTGTACAAATACAAATTCGAAATGGCCTCTAGGGGCATGTACTTCTTAGTCTTCTTGTGGAGAAAACTTGTTATTTAGCAGCTCCACTTTCATTTCTAGTAGGGATGTACTTGGATTGATTCAAATAGCAAAGTTTGGTGCAATTTTTAGCTTCTAAAGCTTGGTTTCCTTCATAGAATTTTTATTTTCCTTCGGCTTGGCCATCTTAGGAGCCTCAAAGCCCTCTTGTACAATTTATTTATTTCCTTTGAATGTTTTTTCACTTATATCTCCTATTTTTTCATTTACCATTCATGTATTTGTTAATGTAGGTTACATTGATTAAATTATTGAAGTTAGTTTTTTTGTAGGTTATTTACATATTCATAGGCATGATGCAACCTTGAACAACTTTGAAAATTCATATTCATCATTAAGCTACTTGGATTGGTCCAGTAGTTCACAAATCTAGAATTTTTGGAAATCCCCTGTAGAAAAACAGTAGTAATTTCATGCTATTTAGAATGGGTTAATGAGATTCATTTGAGTTGATTCAACTTTTATTGGGTCATAAAAATGTTCAAGTTAATAACAAAATTTACCCCATAGCATTTTCACTTGATTAGGTTAGGCATTTTATAGGTTAACTAGCTTACTAGTTCTTGAATTTCCAATTTTTAGATTAATAATTTTCTGTTATTTTTTAGCATGTGTTAACATGGGTATTTTGGAGTGATTCCACTTCAAATAGATTTTTAGGATATTCTAATTGATAAAAAATATTTCCCCATCCCATTTTGATTTGATTTACCTTGGAATTTGGCAAGTTATCTCCTCCTGTAGCAAAACAAGGCCTCCTGTAGCACCTCCTGTAGCACATGTAAACTTTACCATATTTTATCCAAAAGATTATTTTTTGTCTCTTAGGATTTAAAATGTTTCCCTAGGCTCTAAATACATGATTGGGGAAGAATAAACACCACTTAGGAATTTCCTTTTTACAAAGTAGAATAGGTCAATTTCTTTGAACTCATGCTCTTAGGATTTCAATTACAAATTATTGTTCTTGCATAGGATTATTTTCTTTTCAAGGAAAATTTTTACATTCTACAATTAGACTAATGATTACATTGTTTCAAGTAGGAAAAGGTTTGCATTATATAAATAGATAGTAACAAAGTTGGAGTCTTAATTGTCTCAACTTTATTTTGTTACAAAACCAAACATTCTGCCACAAATTTATAAATATCATTTTGTTACACAGTATTTTTTCATGCCTCTTGTACTTCCCTGTGACATACCCTAAAGTTCCCAAAAGAGGATCATTATACAGTATACTCATTGATGTATACCGTTTAGATCCCTCCTTTAACTTTGCTTGGAAAATGTCTAGAGCTTTCCCTAAAGAATTAGCTCTTAAAACCCTAAAATGAGGGTCATCACTCTTATGAAGCTAAAAACCATGATGGTCACCTGTTGCACTATGTATTAACCACAATGGCATCGCTCTATTCCCTTGCATACCCACAATGATCCCAAAAAGGTAGTTTTCCCAAAGATGATGAGAAGCTTCGTGATCTAGAAGATGGAGGTGGTTTCGGATAAATGAGGTCAAAACCTTCTAACTTGACCTCTTTTCCTTATCCCTATGAGCTACCTCCTTGATATATGGGCCTAATCATATCTTTCGTGAAGTCCTAACTCCCTCTCCCTTCCAATAAATTCCATTGGGAACCAAACCAATAGGCTACAAGTGGTTGTTCAAGTATGAATTAGATGGCTCACTTGACAAGCATAAATCCAGGCTTGTGGAAAAATGTTTTGTACAGAAGGAAGGGGTAGATTATGAGAAAACCTTTTCCCCCGTATTGAAATGGGATACCAATAGGATGCTCTTTTCCTTGGTAGCTCAAAACAGTTGGAAAGTCCATTAAATGGATGTAAAAACTACTTTCTAGAATGTAGTTTTGAAATAGAATGTTTAATGTCCCAGCCAAAAGGATTTATTGTGAAGGGTCAAGAAAACAAAGTATGCAAGCTCGTAAAATCCTTGTATGGTCTCAAGATAGCACCATGAGCCTGGTACGAGAAGTTAATTGTGAATCTTCTAAAACTCAATTTCAAACATTATGATCTTAATGATGCAACTTTCTTTGTTAAGAAATTTGGTAAAACAATTACATATCTTGTGGTGTATGTAGATGATATTTTGATGACAAGGTTCAATGAGAACTACATTGCATCCATAAAGAAAGAATTAACGAAAAGTTTTGAAATGACATATTTGGGCTATGTTTATTACTATCTTGGTATTGCAGTTACCCGACATCCAAAGTTTATATTCCTCTCTCAAAAAAGTACATTGGAGATATGTTGAACATGTTTGGAATGTCTGAGTGAAATCCTTTGAATACTCCAATGAAATAGAATTTAAAGCTCACATCCTCTGAAGGAAAATAATTTGAGGATGCAACAAAGTACAAACAACTCGTAGGAAGTCTCAACTACCTAACTACTACCAGAACAAAAATTTCATTTTCTATTGGGATCCTCCAAATTTTTGAAAAAGCTTTATGAGGTTCATTTGTCTGTTGCAAAAAGAGTTCTAAAGTGCTCGAAGGAAACTCAAGACTTTGGACTCAAGTATACAGAGGTGGGTGACTTTTGCTTGATTGGATACTGTGATTCAAATTTTTGACGGAGATAAAGAAACCAAAGTATCTACTTCAAGTTATGTTATGTGTCTTGCATCATGAGATGTCTCCTAGATGTCACACAAACAATCAGTTCCAAAAGATTCCACAATTGAGATAGAATATGTGGCAGCAACTGAAAAAATGAAGGAAATTGTGTGGCTCAAGAAAATTCTAGAAGATTTACAGGAGAAACAAGTGCTTTCAACTCATCACTTGAAATCCAACACTTCTACAATAAATTTGGCTAAGAACCCAAAGTTCCATGATCAAATGAAGAACATCAATACAAAGTATCATCTAATTTGACATCATGTTGAGGCCAAGACAATCCACCTACAAAATTGTTCCACAAATGAGCATATTGTAGACATCTTCACCAAAGCGCTTGGAGGAGAAAATTTTGAAAGATTTAGAATGATGCTTGGAATCACCAACATCCCTTCAGATTAGGGGGGGATTGTTAGCACCTAATATTTCGGATTAGAAAAAATACATAAAAATTATAAATAGAAAATAATCAAGGTGAAGAGACACTCGAATTTGAATTCTAAGAGTGTCCCTTCAATGTATTTATCAATGATCTCTTAATGCAAATACAATGATCACATTCGCAGAGTTACCCCTGGCCTGACAAGAAAAGAATAATGAAGCACCAAGGAGATCACCATGCCAAACTCAACTACCCATAAGGTATAAAGATTATGTCTTAATGAAAAAAGTAATGAATGTCATATAACCTTTGAATATTAAACATGATAATGAGCATAAAGAATGGAGAAGTGCAATGAAGGAGAAATATCAGTCTATAATGAAAAGTTATACTTTGGAATTAACTTAATTACCTGTAAATAAAGTACCCATACGATCCAAATGGTTATTCAACACCAAATTTAATGTTGATAGAAGTGTAGGTAAATATAAAGCCAAATTGGTTTCTAAAGGTTACTCACAAAAGTAGGGAATTGATTATGATGAAACCTTTGCACTTGCAACTAAAATAAAGTAAACTATCAAACAAACATTGTAAACTCAAAACAAGAAACCCAACAAAAAAAAACTCCAAAAAAACATGAAAAAACAACCTGAAAATGAAACGTGTTGATGCTGGAATAACGTTCCTTTTTTTTAGGGTAAATTTTTAGCACTTTTTAAAAATGACAGTAAAAGCTAATAAAAACAATTTTTATGTGCAAAAAACACTCTGAAAACGAAAAGTGTTGATGTTGGATTTTTATTTATTTTTGTAAATTTTCAACATTTTTTAGCAATGTTGTTAAGGATAAAATATCATGACTTCGAAAACCTTAAAATTCCAAGGATTTTAAGGCATGAAATTAAAAATAAAATATCACGTTTTTGAAAAGCCTTAAAATTCCCACAATTTTCATCCATGGTGTTAAAGATAAAATAGTTATAACCCTTTTCAACCATAACATTAAAGATAAAATATCATGACTCAGAAAAAACCTTTAAAAATTGACCATGGAATTAAAACCAAAGATCATGGCTACAAAAATCTTAAGTTTTGAACATATTTCAACCATGACGTTATGGGAAAATTATATAACTAAAAAAACTTTAAAAATGAACACCTTAATGAAAGAGTCATTATACCAAGGGTAATTTCTTTTTAAATGCTAAAAGTATAGCTATTTTAAAATCTTAGTCTAAGACAACTTGACACATTGCAACAAAAATTTAAAAATAAACCATCAAATTGGCACGTAGTGTAGACGAACTCAATATATTACATTGAAAGCTTAAAAAAAAAAAATCATAAAATTGATACATTGTGGTTGCACACTTGATCCATTATAACGAAAACTTTAAAACCAATTATCCAATTGACACATAATAGGATTGGGTGGCTAGTTGAAGATCAACTTGGACATTAAAGAAAAAAGAAAATAAGACAAAATTATAAATA
>APFE030410498.1:0-28146 GCA_000404065.3 Pinus taeda | reverse complement strand
AAGAAAAATAAAAAGCACAAGTTTGGAAAAACCTTAAAAAAACATATTAGGATGGAAAACAAGAAGATGAATAAGACAACTTGAAAAATGGTTAAATAATCAACATTTAAAAAAGTTGTGCATACTTAGGACATAAGAAAATTTAAAGTGCCAAAAATATGCCTTCAAAAAAGAATATTGATATAAATAAAAATTCGCATGAAAATTACCAATATTTAAAAAAATATCCACATTTAATACATCAAAAATTTTAAAGTGTAAAAAATAAACCCTCTAAAAAAAGCGGTTGATGTTGCATCAACACTTTTCAAAATCATCTTCAAAATCACTAACATTTAAAAAATAAATCATACTTAATATAAAATTATTATTATTCAATTTTAAGGTAACGGCCAAGCGAGACACCAAATTGGATAAGAAAATTTAAAGTGTCAAAAGTATGTCTCTAGAAAAATGATGATGCTTTTCAAAATATTCATGAAATCACTAACATTTAAAAAATTATCCGCACTTAATACATTAAAAAAATTGAAGTGTAAAAAATAGGCCCTCTAAATAAAGGGGTTGATGTTGTATTAACACTTTTCAAAACCAACATGAAAATTACTAACATTGTTAGATCTTAGGCTTTTGTTATCCATAATGTAATAAGCATGTCTTTCACATTAATCACATCAAAAAATATTCATACTTGATACATAGGAAAATTTAAAGTGTCAAAAGTATGCTAAAAGAATGTGTATTCTGAATCAACGCTTTTCAAAATCAGATGATTTTTTGCTACCTCAAAAAAATGGTACTTGATACAATTCCTATTTGATAGTTTACATTGTTCTAAGTTAAATACAATTAGATTAATGATTGCATTAGCTACAAATATGAACGAAAACTACATCAACTAGATTTTAAATTTACTCTTTAAAATGAGGAACTAAAAGAAGAAGTATATCTTGTTCATCCAAAAATATTTGTTTAGAAGGGTTATGAACATCTTCTTTGTGAACTAACGAAAACCTTATATGTGTTTAATTAGGCACCAAGATCATGGTATCTGAAGATAAACTCTTTTCTTCTTAGAAACAGTTTTATGAGAAATAAAAGTGTCCCTAAAATCTATATCAAGGCAGACAAGAAGGGGCACCTTGTTTTGATTTCCTCATATGTTGATGATCTCATTATAGTTGTCAATGCATTTGGGTTAATTGATGAAGTGAAAATAAAACTATAATAGGTTTTTGAAATTAAATATCTTGGTGAATTGCATTATCGCTCAGGTCTTGAAATATCGAGAGAAGTTGGATAGAAATTGGTTACAGAAAGAAAATATACAAGAGAGATTTTAAAAAGGTTCGAAATAGCTCAATAGATGGTAGTGTTTGTACCTTTAGGACAAAATTTCAAACTCTATAGTGATGGTGGGACTAATGTGGTGGATGGTACATTGTATTATCAGTTGTTGGGAAGTTTAAACTATCTCACTACAACCAAGCTAGACATAACATATTAAGTTTGCATCATAAGTCAGTTTATGGTAAAGCTTCTTGAAAGCCATTAGAAAGCAACAAAGGATGTATTTCGATATCTGAAAGGGACTATTAGCTCTAATACTAAAGATACCGATGAATTTGAAGTTGAGTTGGTAGGTTCTTCAGATGCAGTCTAGGCCAGAAATTCCACTGACAAAAGATCAACTTTAGGATATACATTCAGCCTTGGATTCGAGATCGTGGCTTGAATCAGTAAGAAACAACCAACTATTTATTTATCATTCACTAATGTTGAATATAAAACTTTGTGTAGTGCTACTTGTGAAACAATTTGGTTGAGGCAAGTTCTTGAAGACTTGGGAGAAGAACAAAAAATGCCAATGATTATCATGTGTGATAATAAAAACTCCATCAAACTAGTCAATGATCATGTATACCATGTAAGACTAAAACATATTGAGACTCATTACCATTTTGTTAGAGAAAAGTTGTAGTTTAAGAAAATTGATTTAATTTATTGTAATACCAATGAAAACGTGGTTGACATCCTTACAAAGCCTATTGGAAAGGAAAAATATAAATTATTTTGAAATCAATTAAGTGGTAGAAAATACATTTTTCTATCAAAAGGGAGAGTTAGAATAGTGGAGAAATTTATAGATTATATCCTTATTAACATTTTATTACATCTCATTGAGAATGTGTAGGTTTTAGATCCCATTTATGAGAAGGTTATCCAAACACCCCCACCACTTTATAATCCTATATGTAAGTGTTTTCTTCTTCGACAAATGCGAGTGTGACTGTAGGAAATCTCAAAGTTGAGCCTTATCCCACTTGAGAGTTGCATCCCTATTCTTCTGATTACTTTGTCTTCCATTGAATACTAATTTCTTCATCATGGAGATTCAAACCCACATACTAATTCCTTCACCATGGAGATTCAACCTCACTTTATCATGGAGATTCTTGAATTCTAAAAAGATTTTGTTACAATACAATGGGCCAATACCATGGCTTATCAATATCACATGCCCAAAAACCATAGTTCATTTCATATGATGCTTGTTCATATTTCATTTTTTAATTAATGAATTTAATTAAAAGAGAAAAAAAGACATAACTAGTTTGGAAATAAATCCTATCCTAGATTTGTGTATACTACTAATAATATTCTATGCAAGTTAGATTAGATCCTTACCATCCACCTAATGATTATTGTACCTAGTATGGAAGATATGTTGTAATGCCCAGTTATGTAAACATTTTGACTTAGTCAAATAAAAAAAAAATCAAATCAAATCATTTAAAATAAAATTAAAATTAAAAATTATAACACACTAATGCTTTAAATATGCTAAATATTCTTATAGTAGTTATTGTTAAAATTGAGGTCATAAAACCAATTTATTAATGACAATTTTTTAGCTCCAGATTTCACAACCCATGATTTCTATCTCAACTCTAAATCTAGACTAATTAATAATTAATTAAAATTTGAAAAACATATTCCAAACAAACAATACCTATAAATAACTAAAACTAAAAAATTCTCATTAATTAAATATTTGGTGATATAATATAAAAATACTTATTAAACCTATACTATATATATAATTTCATTTTAATTTTTACCTATTAAATATAAAATCTCTTAAAATATATATTTTTTCCAGAAACATTTACACCTAAAATAATTTGATTTCTCTTCCAACATAATGAATTCGCCACCTCTTATGAGACACATACCAGTGTGCTGTCTTCTCACCCGGATTTATGTGTTGTCCTCTCACCCGGCTTTAGATCTCATGCTATAACATATGTAACTACCTTGACAGCTGTGTGTTGTCTTCTCACCCGGATTTATGTGTTGTCCTCTCACCCGGCTTTAGATCTCATGCTATAACATATGTAACTACCTTGACAGCTGTGTGTTGTCTTCTCAGCCGGATTTAAATTTCATGCTATAACATATGTGACTACGTTGAGTTCTCCAAATAATATATCTCATAGTATGAAATTAGCACAATAAACCATACTTATATATAAATGTAATTTACTCTCGTTTTTTAACCATTAAATTATATTATTGTTTGAGCGAGTTAGTTCAGTGGGTTAAAATCCGAGTTAGTTCAGTGGATCAAAATCCGAGTTAGTTCAGTGGGTCAAAATCCGTGCCTACAGAATTTGGGATTAAGCCTTGATGCAGGGCTCAATCAGCCCAGATTAGCCCAAATTAGTGTCAGTAAAATTATACTTCTCTTTCTCCAAACATCCAATTAATAAAATTTTAAAAATCTTAACATACAAATTTCAGTAACTACTTTTCCAATTATTTGTAATATATCAATAAAAAAAAGACATAAATGGATATTTTTCAATTGCGCGAATATATTTATATATTATATATATATATTATATATATATATATATTTTATAAGGAGAGCACTGTAATTCTTTTCTACTACGAATGTATATGTAATGGGCAAAGTCATGGAAACACATAATAAGTTATGAAACGCTTAGTTACATTCATGGAAATAAACCATAGCCTCTCACCGGAGATAAACTCCAAGCTATATATTCAAACGTTGTATTCCATCCAATCTGCAGATCACCTCTAAGCTAAACTCCCAAACGCTGTACACATATGTTGTAAAGAAAATATATGAATTGGGTTAATGTACCATGCCAATTCCAACCTAGAGCACATTGACAAGAACACTATCGATAACAAATATTCTGAGAGCGCCTGCAACTGCAGCTTAACCATTAAACGGATATGTAGTTGTACCGTTAACTAATTCACCTCCCGAATGCTCTCTAACGATGGCCTCCATCCGTCGTTGCTGTGGCTGCTTCTGGTAACATAATCTTCATTAACGTACTCGGCTTTACACTCACGCTGAAGCAACAATGATTTGTCCTTCACACAATCATCATCCGAAAGCAAGGCCTCCAGTTCCCGTTTCGTGATCACCATCTTAACTCTCAGAATACCGCTGCCATTCTGCACACACTTAAATGAAGAAGCGGGCCCCGTACTCGCACGCCTTTCTCTGTTAATTCTGCCATTATCGATGGTTTTGGCCTCTGCTAAAACGGCGTCTTTGGAAAGAGAAGGCGAATAATTAGGCATAATTAGTAGCCGATAAAGCTGCCTAGGTACCAACTTCTCGTCCGGTGAAAGAGAGCGGCATTTTGCATCCCTGGAACGCACAACCGAATGCTGTGGGTACGCCGCCATGAGATCTCTGACGACAAGGGGAGCCATGATTTCCATTTTCTTTCCGTCCGATTTCATCACCATTATCAATTCCTCACGGCCCATGAGATGTGCAGAGAGGTTTCCAAATCCGCGAGATGGCAGACAGTTACCCATAACTAATGAATGCCAACGCTGGTAATTGATTCCTTATGCAATGAAATTTTGCAGAGCGAATTCTTTTGCAGGCCCGCCAATGAAACTTGTGAAGAACTGGCGTTACATTAATAGTTGAGATTTGCGAAGAGCTGGCGTTACTTTAAAAATTGAGATTAACGACAGAAGAGTCTGGAAGAGAATATGTGACGAAGGGTGTGGGGTTTTGTTGACAGACGAATCCAAAACGGCCGACATTTCACGTGTACCTGTGCTGCTTTGCTTTCCTTTCCTTTCCTTTCCGGTTTCTTCTGCCTGTCACGGGTCTTGAAGTACAATGCATAGAATACAGTCGGATGGCTTCAGTTTCTTAATATATTCATCGGCATCACGGGCAAAGATTGGGATGGTGACGTGTGCTTTGTGATTTGATTGGACACAAATTTAAAGATAAGATAGTAAGCGTTGCAAGAGGATTATAAAATGTAAGGGTTGGGTATGGTTTGTGTTAGGTAAGCCAGTATTGTATATGTGTATATACGGACATTTTCGTGTCAGTGATTGGCAGCTACACATTTTTGTGTTGACATGCAGACATTTTTGTGTCAGATTGGTGGCTTGTGTTCATGATGGGTAGGTATCTTTATCTAAATTGCAAAATTAAGACTAAGAGAATAAGAGCCTTAGTTCATTTTCATATTTTTGGATCCCTGTTCTTTGTTATGGATTTTGATTAGAAGGATAGTAATTTGGTTGATCTTATTCTCTGCAAATAGATTAGTGGTGTATGTTATCTGCTTTTATTAGAAGATTAGCAATTTCGTTGATCTTATCCTTCCTAAATAAATGATGCATGTTGTTAACCTTCAAATTGTTTTTATACTGAATGTGACTGAATGTGGATATCCTAGTAGGTTCCTGGTTCTTTTTTGTAAGTTCCACCTTCCATGACAAAGTGTCCACCGCAACTTTATTACAAAATATGTAAATTCTCTTTTCTCAAACTTTTTTGGGTACCCTCTATCTAGCAGCTAAAGTGATATGGTCCTGTCTGTCTTCACCCTTACTGTGAAATATGCACTCTCTCTCTTCTTAAACTTTTTTAGTACCCTCTACTGATCTGTTTCACATATAAAATGATCTGTTTTACTTATAAAATGATATGATTAGATTAAAATGATATAACCCCATCTTCACCTTTATTACGAAATATGCAAATTCTCTTTTCTCAAACTTGTTTGCTTAGCCTCTACTTATCCGTCTCGCATATAAGGTGATATGATTTGATTAAACTATCTGATATGTTTTTTTACACCAACTGTGATGGGTGGGCATCTCTAAATGTGAAGTATCGTCCGTGTTTATGCAATATCTATTTGTCAGTATAATTTACTGAGGGTGGCGTGTCACATCGATATGGGATTTTTTTTTTTAAATCTATGATTTAGAGTAGTGTTCAACATAATTTATCCAACAGTCTTCCCCTGCTTATAGATAACATGAATAAACTATACCACTCCCGGCCAACGACACTCATAATTTTATTATTAATGACTTTGTTCACGTGATTAGAGCAACTGCAACGAAACATGTATGGGATCCGTGATGTTTGCCTGCACAAGCCGTATCATTTTGCGTACGCGATAGGACTCGAACGAAGGAAATGGAGCTGCCCCAAGATTAATAGATATATCTTGGAAAATAGAAATTAAAGAAATCTAAGTATAAGTGGCAAGTTGTTTAATCAGTTACAAATTGTGTTATTTGCATTTCAGTTAGTACATCATATATCATTTCACCTGGTTTGTTGAAACTTTCCTGCCCAGTTATTGGTCCTCTTAGGCTAGGCGAGGTTTCGAACCTCCTCCGGCCCATTTGGGTCACACTCCTTCAGTGGTGTCGATTGGGCGTGAGACCCCTTTGAGGCGATTTAGAAGTCTTATTGGGAGGGAAAGAAAGAAAAAGAGTATAATATATAGTTTATATAAATATGGATTTAATATTATCAATTTTAAATTTATAATTATATTATATAAAAATTTAAATTTTATAAGGTTTATAATAAAAATATTTGTGTAAGATTTATTTTAATATTGGAATCAAATTTTTTAAGTCTAATTTTTTTTTTTTTAAATGTAAAATTTAAGGATAACTTTGTATTTTAAGGGATTTGATTTTTCTTGGTGTAAGGTAAATCTAGAATCAAAATGTATTTACATTGGTTCTTTATATATGTGTGTAAAATCCATGTTGAGTATGGAAGGAATTACATATATCTCTTGCACCTAGCAACATATATTGAAATCTTCTCTCTATATATATATGTCAACTCCATATTGAACATGGAAGGACTTAAAAATCACTCTCATGTTAAGTAACATGTAATTGAAATGTTTTAATTGTAAGATTTTTTTTTTACATTCAACTGTTTTATGCTTTTTTCCAAGAGAAAAAATAAACCTATATATTCATTATGCAGAATATATACATACGAGTCGGCTGCCTATGGGTCCTTAAAGAGAGTCATTCCTCTTTTAAACTTTGTGACTTTATTCCATCTACAATGCTTTCTTCTTTTGTGTATTGTTCCTTGTGCTAAAAATAGGAGGACTTATACAAAAAAAGGTACAACTATCATCATATCATGATGGAAATGAGAAAGATTGAGGACCAGAGAAGCGATTTACAAATGAAACTCCATAACATCAGTTTCTTTCCCATTGCTAAATTCATGTATGCCTTTAAAATTCACTCAGAAGAAGAGGCTAACTGTCAAATTTCCCAAAGGCTCGAATCTAAGCCATTATTTTAGATTGTATCCCTTCTGGTGACCTAGTCAATGACCAACTTGGAATCCCAAAGAACTTGGAGTCTGGGAATATTTTTCATCATGGCAGTCTCAAGAAGAAACCAAATCCATGTAAATTCTCACTTGTTGTTGGATTCATTGCCAGGAAAATATTTGCAAGAAAGAAATAAGTTTGATGGAAGTATGTGACCACTCCAACACCACACTAGATGGGTGTCCTTGGCAAGTTCCATCAAAGAAGCCCCACAAAATATCATAGTCAAGCTTTTGCATGTGGGGCATACACTATGGAGAAGATTTATTTTCAATTTGATATTCCTTTGCAATAGAAATAAATTTGGAAGTGCATAGCTGAGGGGCCATCACCTTGTCTTGGAACAAAATTGAGATACGATCTTTCCATATATTGTTGATCATGATGCATGGGAGACCTTAGTATGAACGAACACTTTTATCTAATAGCCATTGGCTTATGGAGTTTGCAAATGAGATGTTGATCTTAAGGGCTTTCTGATTAAATGCTGATTGAATAAGTGTAAAAAATTGTGTCACAAAAGGACAATTTAACAAGAGATGCAATGTTGTCTTTGTAACAACCCGAGTTATATTTCCATGTAAAAAAAGAAAAAATAAGACGAAGGTCATGGGACACGTAATCTAAGCTGAATGGAGGGAAAAACATTTAAGTGGGCATTAGTTGTGGTTAATTAATGACTATGGAAATTGGAATTGGCATTGACAAAGGAAAAGGGGCAATCACTGACAATTAATTCGAGAAATAAAGGAAAATAGGAGAAAAGGAAGATGAAGAGACAAGAATGTGCATGCAAAGGAAATTAAAGAGAAAATGAAGGAAAATGAAGGAAAAAAGGAAAAGGAAAGGGAGAGACACTATACATCAATGATAAAAAGGTATCTGAGAAACAATTGACAACTTTTGATTAGTTTCTATAATTGAACTCCAAGGGGGGAGAGGGAAAGAGAGAGAGAGAGAGAGAGCACTTGGACACAAGCAAGCAAACAAAGGAAAGCAAAGGAGTGCAAGGAAAATATTGGAGGAGCATCTATGGGAGGAAGATTTTGCAGGTAACAGGTTGCATGTGTGATTTCCTTGATGGGATTTGAATGCATGGTACATGCATTTGGTTTGCATGTTATTTTGTTGTCATTGACATGGGATTTTCCTGGATCGGTAGTGTTTGCAACCTTGCCTTTCCATTTTCTGGATAACCATGGTGTGATCAGATTCATTCTTGGTTGAGCTTTAGGTTTTTCAAAGATTTCATATCCGAGAGAGGTGGTCTTATGATAATCCCAAGGGTTGGGGGTGGAGATTGTTTTCTCTAAGAAGTCCTTGATAGGTGGGTGGATATAGGAAATTTCCTCTAGATGTGGTGAGGAAATTCTAAGGCACCCAAGCTTGTGTTGGGTTGGTGATTTATGGACCAGTTTAGGTGAAATCACTATGGTTAAGGGTTGAAGTGGTTTAGCCTCTGGATTCCTTGGTTGGTTTTGTTTTGGTTTATCCCATGAGATCCCACATTCATGCTTGGAATATGGCATGGGGGTGACTAACTAAAAGAAATATTTGGTTTAGTACAAATCTATGGTCAGGTGGTATGTGGAAGTCCCTGACTTGGCTAGCATTTGCATATGGTAATTTGTGTTAATATTTAATGAGATCAATCAGCACAAGCTCTGGTTTAGTATGTAATTATATGATTGCTTTTCATGGTTTCTTTCTAGTTAAATGTTGGTCATAAACATGATATATTTATCATTGTGTTATATGCTCTTATTATGGTCCTACTCCATGGTTTGATAGGCTCTTGGTTATATATTTGAGTGCATGAGATAACATGTCTTTATACAACTAATAAGAGAGGGAAGTGATCCTTCTTGATAATCCTCATATGACTTAATAAATCAATGAACATATATGCATTCATGAGCTACATGTACTTTGTCTACAAAGTGTTTGTATAAATGATTATCATGTATTTAACAAGCTTGAGCAAGAACATAGACAAGAATAGTGCATGAAGAATTGTACAGGTTAAGGATAGAGTTCTGGAAGGATCTGGACATTTGGATGATTGTTGGCTGAAGTTTATGGAGCCAAACTTTGAGACTAGGAGTCCTCTTCCCCATCCTCATTGAAGTTGGGTCATCCATGTAGCTACAACGATAGGGAGGATTGGTCACTTATGTGACTAGAAGCCCGTGGCCACACTGATTTCCTTCTGTGCATGTGACTGTGACTCAGGGAAAAGGTTAACAATGGAACCAAGTTGTTAGGGGTGTGTTCAAGTGTTCCTAGGTGTTATAGTAAGTGTTGGAAAAATTGGTTATTTATGCTACATTTCCATAATAGAATCTTGGAAGTAGGGTCATGCATAGTAAATCTCAGCTCATGTTTACCCTAGTGAGCTTGTAAAAGCGGGTAAATGTGGGGTGGGGTGTTACAGAGTGGTATCAAAGAAAGGTTGCAACATTGAACCTCGGGGTAAAATCGGGCTTTCATGTAGGTTTATGCATTTGGTATGCATGCATGATGGTTAATTGATGTTATACGCATTGCATTTATTTTATTGCTATTGTGGTTACATGCATGATAGATGCTTGTTAATTAGTGTGGTCATATCCACATGCATTAGTTTTCATGCATGATAGATAATTTGTTGTTATATGCATTGAGGTCATATGCACATTGATTGTTTTCATTGCGGTTGCTATCATGATAGATAATTTCTTGATATTATTATGTATCATGCTAATTTGGACTGACTTATAGAGATGTGATAGCCTCCCCTGAGATATATTAAGGTATGATTTTGATTGTGTCTTCTATTTGGTTTATCTAACATGGTATGTTTGTGGGAAAATAGAAGACTAGAGATGAAGAACATAATAGTTGAGTACAATTCATATGAATCTTCGTACAGGATGGAAGAGAAATTAGTAGGATGGGAGAGATCAACTGAGAAACAGGAAGGGATATTCTCCTGGTTTGGCATATACATTTAGAAGCTTGAAAGCAGATATTAGAAGTTGCAAAGAAAATAATAACAGGTTGATTGAAGCATAGGAAAGCTCAAGGAAAGAAAGTTTCGGTTAATGTAGTGATTCTTTAAAGCCTTTGAGATTTGTAGAAGCGGGAACAACCAAGGATAAGTCATGGAGACAAACAAGAAGATAGGACTAATGGTGCAGATGGAAGCAAGTCTAAGAAAAGGTACATGTTGGATAGGGATGATGCAGTGAAGAGTGGCACACTCTTGGATATACCTGAGAGGAGGGCTAATACTTGTGGATTTTATTTAGTTCTTCTTCCAGGAGACATAATTGTCATCATTTTTAGCATCCTTATAGGAGGAGTGATATGGGTTACTTTCTAGAAGATTTCAAGAAATCCAATCCTCCTACTTTTGATGGCGAGTTGACTAAATCAGAAGATGAAGAAGCATGACTACTTGGGATGAAGAAATTATTTAGGTTGCATGATTACTCAGAGAGCGTGAAAGCCAAGATAGCTACCTTATTCTCAAGGGAAAATAATATATTTGGTGGGAAGATGTTAAGAATGTTAAAGGCATCAGGGAAGAGGAGTTGAATTGGGGTGAGTTTGAAAAGCTCTTCAGGAAGAAGTGCCTGTTTGAGAGATATTATGATGGGAAGGCCAAGTAGTTTTGTGAGATCAAGATGGGTTACATGACAGATGAAGAGTACACAACCAAATTTCTAAAGTTGTTGATGTATGTCTCCTACCTCAAGGATGAGAAAGCAAATATCCAAAGGTTTATCAACAGATTTCCGTTATCATTCATAGACTGGATTGAGTTTGATGAGCCTTGGTCATTGGAGGAAGCCGTCAAGAAGTTAAAGAATTGTTATGAGAAGTCAAAGTGAAATCTTGAGTTGAAGTGCAACTGAAAGGGTAATGAGAATACTAAAGGAAAATGTGGTTCCATGTAATAAGTTCAATGAAACTGGAAAAGGACATGGGTCGCAGCCTGTGGAGTAGCAGAATAAAGGAAATCGTAGACAACCATTGTGGTGTTAAACCTGTGGTGGAGATCATCGTAGGGAATATTTCCCTTTGTATTAGAGTGGCACAATAGAAGAATGATAAGCCTAAGATCTAGAATGCTCAGGAGGTGTAGACAGTTATGGATGTAGGTTAGAGTTCCTTGGATCTATGCAGCAGTGGATAATAGGCGGGCAGATCATCAACCATCCATTATCGAGATGGAAGGTGGAACTAGAGGGAGAGTTCCAGATAGAGCTTCAATGCATCCTATAGTAGAATAAGCTCATGCTTTGAGACTGAGCAATAGAGAAAGTTAAATTTCATGGAAGAACTTTGGGGCTGAGGAAGCTATATGGAAGATGGTTAAGCAAATGTAGACATAAGAGTTGGCTTCCAAGTTATAGATGAATTCGTTAAGGGAATTGGAATCCCTCGAGAGATGATACATGCATGTGTTCAGTTTTAGGGCAGCATGCTTAGTACAACATGGTAAGGTAAGTAGTGTATTGTTATGTTATTAATGCATTGAAAATTGTGTGTTTATGGCACTATGATTTAGGGAATTGCATGGAAAAATAGATTACCACATATCTTGAAAAGGCTTGGGCCGAGCTTGTATTCGCGAACCCTTGGAAGCACCGAGAAACCATGAGGGTTGAGTCATGGTGTCTATTGAGAGTTTTTACCTTTTGGTGTTTTGTGATTTGTTTATGCTTGATTTGGGGTTTTGACTATGATTGGTGCATGGACATGCCACTTTGTTTATGGTGTCGTATTGTTGTTTATATTTCTTATTTTTTTCATCTTGTCTTCTTGTTGTTTCCTTTTAAGTTTTGAGGGTCTTGGGAATTTCTTGGCGTAAAGAGGAAAGCTAATGGAACCTAGGGAGAGTTGAGTGAAACCCAAAAAGTAATGTAAGACTAAGATGAAGGTTGATGTATGAATAAAGGGAAGCTAAAGGCAAAAATATGACATCCAGTTGGGTTGGTTGCATCGATGCGGGTAAGTGGATAGTGGAAAGACAATCATGAGGAAGTTAAGAAGAAAGGCAAAGCAAATTTATTTGAGGTATCAGATGCACTGACTATGTTGGGAACTATAGTTCTTAATGTCATGCATGTTTTGCATTGATAAAGGAAGTTCTCTTAACCTTGACCTTATGAAAACTGGTAATTGTGTTGTGATCATATATATATATATTATATATATATATATATATATATATGAATGCTATTGTCTGATAGGGTCATCAGGGATCATTCTTGTGGAATAATGATTCACGGATGTGAATGCATGAAACGATTCATGGTTTCATGAGGAATCAAGTGGGAAGGTAGCCCTAAAAGGTCTAAGAGGTTAGTATAAGGTGGATATGATTTTGATATTATGGGCTTATAAATATGCCTATGTTTATGTTATGGACAAAAAATGCTGAAGGATACATCAGTGGAATGAAACTAGTGTGATCCGTGACATGATAGGAAAACCATGGATAGTGGAAAGAGCCACAAACCAAGGACTTGAGTTGTGTATGCACCCAGTAAGGCGTGAGAAAGACACTAGAGGAAAGGTTTTATGTTAGAGATGGTACGACCTCTAGATGTGTAGTACTACTGTTGTGTACATGTTGTGTTGTGTACAAGTTGTACTATGTCATGTGTATTGTGTAGTAATTGTATTGTTGCATGTGTATTCATTGTATTGTACTATGTGTACATGTGTGTGTTGTGTTGTACACTGTATGTATGTGTATGTGTTGTGAAGGGATTGGTTCTCAAGATCCCTAGAGGCTATGGGTTGGGAGAGGATTTATAGAGCCTTGTAATAGCTTGGGTTCCCTGAAGGTTGTGGGTTAGAGCCCTATAACAGCTTGGGTTCCCTAGAGGCTATGGGTTGAGATAGTAGTCCCCAGAGCCCTAGAAAACTTGGGAAGAGACTAGTCTTGAGCTTTTAATACTGAGCGTAGAGGAAATATAGTCTTTGGATACCCTTGTTGTTGATACTAAGGGTAGAGGTGGTATAGTCTCTAGATACCCTTTTTTTGATACTAAGGGTAGATGTGGTATAGTCTTTGGATACCCTCATTACTGATATTGAGGGTGGAGGTGGTACAGTCCTTGGATGTCCTTAATGATGATACTGCATATGAAAGAGAAGAGAAGGAACTAGGTGCTTGTCGAGTTTGGGAAACCAATTAAGTGTGTATACGAAAAGGACAAAGAACAAAGGAAAAAGAAAAGAACCATTTGAAAGATAAATATCATCATTTTATTTCAGCTTTTAATTTCAAAATTATGAACACAATCTATGATTCTGATTTATGATGGTTAAGTTTTGAGCTAACCAGATGTGATATGTTTATATATGATGATTTGATCAAGGAGCTAATTTGACTTGTTGTGATTGGGGTTAAACATAATTGTAAGTGTCACCTTACTGACGATCTATCTATGAGGTATGATTTGAATTTATTAAAATTCCTTTTGAGTCTAATGGAAATTATATGCATGGTATAGGAAAGCATGAAAATTCTCAATTTGGGTGGTTGGAAATGGTTGCAAGAGAACTAATAACAACATAAAACAGGTTTGGAACATGTAACAGTATCCTGCTTAAGCATTCAAGAGAAGGGCCATTGCGGGACACTGGTACCCAATAATTTAAATTTATTGCCATAAGCATGCTATGAATGGTATGATGGTTTTGAGGCAATGGTATGCCTTGGTTTTGGGACCTTCCAATGTGAGGAAACCTTACAAAGGGATAGATAGCGCGAGGGATTGGGAAGCAGACAAAGGATGCAAGGGAACCTGGAAGGTGAGCAACTGCGTGGAAGGGGGTGACCATCTTGTTTGAGGGACTAAGAAGCAGAGAAGGGAAGGTTGGGATATAAATTTGTTTTGGTCAACAACATTACTAATTGGAATTAGAAGCACATTGGGAGTGTGCCCGGAAACAATGAGTCAATAATTGCTCACTGAGATAACAAGTAGCATAAGGATTGTAGCAAAGGACATTAAAGGAAGGCCTTGATTTAGAAATGAATTTTGGACTTATTGGGAAGGAAGTGAACCCTTGGTACTACTTTTGAGGGTGGAGGTGTGAGCCTCTAATTCCATTATCACTGATGCGGGCATTGTAGCCTTCTATTTGCTGGTTAAAGCAAATGTGCATACGTATATATGTGTGTATTATTGATAATGTATCAACTTATGTTTATAAATCTCCATAAACAATATGTTCATTTGCTAGTTGAAGAAATTTTTCATTAGTATATGTATTTTTAATTGTAAAAGTTGTATCGAGATGTGTTTATAAAGCTCCAACAAACAATATTTTTGTCATGTTTCTTAGAGGTTTGTTATTGTAAATAGCACATCAAATTGTGTTACAAAGCTCTAATAAGCAATATGTTTTGTTGGTTATAATTGTCATCAAACATTAAGGATGGTAATCCCCCAAGAGGGGGGGGGGGGGGGGGTGTAACAACTCGGGTTATATTTCCATGTAAAAAGGGGAAAAATAAGACTATGGTCATGGGACATGTATTTGAAGCTGAATGGAGGGAAAAAAATAAAATGGGCATCACTTGTGGTTAATTAATGGCTATGCAAATTGACATTGGCATTGGAAAAGGCAAAAGGGGCAATAAATGTTATCAGGTGCTTAGAATTGTGCTAAAAAAATGAGTTTCAAAATCTTGTCAAACTCAACTTTAGATTGAAGAGCTCGTCATTCTGAATCCAATGGTACTCAAATCAGAGTTCGTATGCAAAAGTTAGAGTAAGTCAAAGTTTAAGTTTGAATTGTTAAAATGACAAGATTGGGATGATGTGGCAAGGTATTCAATGAATGAGGAGGTGCCAAGTGGCAGGGTGCCATTGGCCCCCGAATTTCATAAATTGCAGTCGCAAGGCAGAAAGGCATTACAAATCGGCCCCAATAGGTTCAAGGTTACGATACGATAAGGCCATTGCATATCGGTGAGGGGAGAACAAGTTAGAATCGGCCCCTGACAGTTACCAGGTTGCAATGCGATAAATTACCCAGACATGGGATTTTATATGTCATAGTTTAAATTCCTGTCGGGTCCGTCGATATCACATCGCACAACATTCTTCCATTAACATTGCGAAATGTGATAGTTCCTAGATGCGATGTCACTATAGGTTGTGATTTAAATCCCGTCGGGTCTGCAAATATTGCATCGTAGTGTTCCACCATATTAACAAGACCCTTGGTTGCTGAACTTTGCCGATAACAATGAGCGATGGACCCTAGATGCGAGATTTTATATGTTACAGTTAAATATCACCGACAGGTCTGTGGTATCGCAATCCCAATGTTTTTGTGTTAACAAGACCATAAGAGCCTGCAGCACTTGACGATTGTGATTTGCGATACGACCAACAGGATATAGCCCACCGTGCAAGAATTTCTTGATCCGTTAGTAGATTTTGGAGTGGAAATGGGGTTTTTGGTTGGTTTTGGAGCAATTTGTGGAACAAATAGTGGAAGAACTAGGAGAAGTCATCACTTCTTTAGTTCTTATCCAAATTGGATGCAAAAACTGGCTGAATAGAAATTTTTGAGTATTCTGAACTCATTGAGATAGGTTTCAGAGGCATTTGAGCATTGTAAAGACACTTTTGTTGTAATTTGAGCATAATAGAGAGGCTAAAGCCATTGCAAGCTGGACCAAGGAGACATAGCCCTGGAGGGGTGAACTCCTTTATCATGTGCTTGATTTGTGTTGTATTTGGATTTTCTTCACTGTTATTTTGCGATTGTTCAGCATATGTTTTATGTTAAATTGTTTCTAACATTTACATAAGAAACTCTCATGGGAATAAGTTAATTAAAGAAAAGTATTGAATCCTTAAGCACTTGATAAGCAAATGATAAGCATCATGGGTTTTAATCTAAATGGGCAATTAGCACAACATAACTAATTTGCTCCATTTCAGATCAAGTTGGTATCAAAGCAAGATTTTTTCTTACTAGATTTGCTTTGTGAAAGAAAGAATTAATTGTTTGCAAGTTTATGTCATGCTTAAAAGGTTAAATCTAAAAAGAGGTGAAGGAAAGATTGTTGAAAGCCCTAAAATTGGGTCAAGTGGAAGAAGAGCAAGGTTGGCAAAGTCTTCTACACTAGCACATCCTTAATTTGCAAAGGTTGGAGTTGAGTCTCCAAAGATCATATCTCATGAAGGAGAAACTATCATGACAAAAGATGAGAAAACCTTCCAAAAGGCTCTCTTTGATATGACAGATATGGTGAAGGTCCTATCTGAAGAGAGGAACAAAATATTGCAGGGAGAAAGCTCCAATCCTCCTAAAGGAGAAAGCTCTTCAAGAGGAGGTAATGGAAAATGAGGTAATGGGAATGGAGGCAAGCCTCCACTGTCTCCACCATCTTCTTCTTTGAAAGAATATTCCCACTCTTCCACTAATACCATCACTACTCATACTCATCATCATTCTTTAAAAGCGATTGGTAAATCATCTTTCCTAAAGATTGATGTTAAAATTGAGTTGCCTATGTACAATGGTGAAGTAAATGCTGAGAAGTTGGATAACTGGATTCATCAGTTGGAGGTGTATTGTAGAATTCAAAACCTTCGAGAGGATGATATCAAAATTCAGTTGGCTTGATTGAGAATGGAGGGTCCAGAACTTGTATGGTGGGAATCAGGGACTCAAGATGAGATCAAAAAACATGCTAAGATCTCTATTACTTGGTCTGATTTCATTACTGCTATAAAAAGACAATTCTACCCTTTAGCCCATATGCAAAAATCTATAAGGAATTGGAAAAATTTAAGACAATTAAAAGGTCAAAAATTGCAAGAGTATACTCAAGAGTTTAGGAAAAGATCTCTTATGCTAGGAGTAGATTTACAGTCACAAGATACTTTGCTAAAATACATAGGAGGGCTGCATAGCTATATTAGACATACCATTCTTATGTTTAGTCCCACGAATCTTAATAAGGTCTATGTTCAAGCTACACATCTCAAAGTAAGAGGGAAAAATGTATAAGAAGAAGGTGAGAAGAAGCCATTTCAGAGTGGTGAAGAAGGAAAGAAATTTAAATGAAAGTAGAAGAAAAATTATTTTGCTAAAGAAAGAAGGGGAGAAACCCATGTGCAAGAATTGTTCCAAAGAGGGTCACGATGAAGTGCATTGCTAGAAGCTTCATCCTAAATTAAGACCAAGGAAATCTAACAATAAAGGGAAACATAAGACAAATGTTGCTGCATAACAAGACTTGGGTTTTGACTTAGGTGATGAAGCGAAGATTGCATCCACAGTCACTAAAAGGAAAGTTGTGGCAAATACAAGAAAAGAGGAAGTCGTGGCAAGCAAGAGCGTAGTAAATAACTCCAATAACATTTTAAATGAGGAAAACATAATAGAGTTGTTCCATATCCGAGTTATTTCCAAACACACCACCATTGATACATTGTTTGAAAATGGATCCCAGGAAAATTTAATTTCTATAGACTTGGTCAAGAAGTTGAATCTAGAAACCATGCCTCATAATAAACCATATCCGTTGGGTTGGATAACCAAGGTTGCCAATTTACAGATCACACAGAAATGCGTTTTCATGTTTGCAGTCACTGCTAATTTCATTGATGAAGTCGAATTAGACGTTGTGCCATTGGATATTTTTGGGATTGTGTTGGGAAGCCCGCATTTGTATGATAGGAAAGTTATTTTCCATAGATTTGAGAAAAATATATTTTTTTCAATGATGGAGTGGAGTATATTGTGAGAGCCCATCACAGAAAGATTAATCTATCTTTGGAAAGAATAGGGAAAACGAAGTGACCGGTTAATTCCAGCAATAATCGTGTGCTCCTTATGATCAATCAAAAGAATGACACACAACATGAATCCTTTGCATGCTGTGACATGAAGCTGAAAGTTGAATTGGTTGAACTTGTCAATCAATATGGAGACTTGTTTCAAGAACCAAAAGGATTGCCACCAAAAAGGGGAATTCAGCACGAAATTCAACTACAACAAGACTGTCCACTCCCAAATATCAGTATGTATCGAATGTCATTAGAGATTAAGAAACAAGTCTAGGAATTGTTAGATAAATTTTTAATTTGCCCCTCTACTTCACCATGTGGTTCACCAATTGTTTTGGGACCCAAGAAAGATGGAACCTAGCGCATGTGTGTAGATTATCAATCTTTGAATAAAATTACCATAAAGAATCGATACCCACTACCTAGAATAGATGATTTGCTAGATCAGTTGAAGAATGCAAAATATTTGACTAAATTAGACTTGAGAAGTGGATATCATTAAGTTAGAATAACTGAGTAGGATATTTGGAAGACTGCTTTTAAAACCAAACATGGATTGTTTGAATGGTTGCTTATGCCTTGCGGTCTTTGAAACGCTCCAGCTACATTCATGAGAGTTACGAATGAAGTTTTAAGATCCTTTCTTGATGAATTTGTAATTGCCTATTTAGATGATATTTTGATATTCAAAAAATCACAAGAAGATCATGTCAAGCATGTGAAGAAAGTTTTGGGTGTCATGAGAAAAGAACAGTTATTTCTAAAGATATCTAAATGTGAATTTGGGAAAACTTCCTTAGTGTATTTGGGGCACATAGTTGGAGGAGGTGAGATGAATATTGACCCCTCTAAAGTTTCAGTCAAAGTCAATTAGCCAATACCCAAATCAGTCATAGAATTAAGGATTTTTCTAGGAGCAACGCAGTATTGGTGGAAGTTCATTGCCAATTTCTCTTCCATAGTAGCTCCACTACATGCTTTGACCAACGTGAAGGTTTTCTTCCTGTGCGGAGGCAAACAAAACAAATCATTTGATGCTTTAAAACAAAAGATCATTTCAGCCCCAGTTTTAGCCTTGTCGGACTTGAAACAACCATTTGAAATACAAACAAATGCAAGTGACTATGCCATGGGTGCAGTTCTTTTACAACATGGTAAGCCCATTTCATTTCATTTTGAAATTTTTAGTGATGTTGTTATTAATTATCCTACATATGATAAAGAGATTCATGCATTAGTGAAAAGTGTGAAGAAACAGAAGCATTACTTGATGGGAAAAGAAACCATTATTCACACTGATCATCAACCCTTGCAATATCTGCAATCTCGAACAAAGTCTCAGCAGTCAAGGCTTTCGTTGTAAGGGATTCTTACAACAATTCCACTTGCTAACCAAGTGAAAGAAAGGTATTTATAACAAAGTTGTTGATATGCTTTCTAGACTAATTGTTAATGCAACCATTTTACTCAAGAATCATTCTTTTTTGCCTAAAAGTTATGTTGAGAAGTATGCACATGATGCTCACTTTCAAGAGGTATATTTAAAC
This sequence comes from Pinus taeda, assembly GCA_000404065.3. Taxonomy (NCBI): domain Eukaryota; kingdom Viridiplantae; phylum Streptophyta; class Pinopsida; order Pinales; family Pinaceae; genus Pinus; species Pinus taeda. Next base: position 8,088 of record APFE030410498.1, on the reverse strand, counting down.
TTGGGTCAAGGCCACCAAGTTAAGGAAATAGGCTACCATGTTCATGATAATTTGTTGTATCATTTAGGAAAACTTTATGTTCCACAGGGAGAGAGAGTAAATGTCATAAGGGAAACATACACTTTTCTTATTGCTGGACATTTTGGTGTAAGTAAAACAATGGCAAATATTCAGAGGTATTTGAACTGGCCTCATATGCTTGAAAGTGTGTCACATTTTGTCAGAGGTTGTTCATTATGTGCAGTCAGTAAACCTAGTAATAGGAAGCAAGGATTATACACACCACTTGCAGTACCTTCATGTCCATGGGAGAGTGTTTCTATGGATTTTGTAGGAGGTCTTCCTTTATCAAGGAAAGGTCATGATTTTTTGTACGTAGTTGTGGATAGGTTCAGAAAGATGTGCATATTAATGCCTTGTAAAAATAAAATTACAGCTGAACAAACAACTCAAATTTTCTTTCGAAACGTATGGGTTCATTTTGGATTGCATACTTCTATTGTAAGTGATTGTGATTCTTGATTTGTTGGGAATTTTTGGCCAATTTTATGGAACTTGATGGACACCAAATTGAAGAAAAGTAAAGCCTTCCATCCATAAAAGAAATGGTCAAACTGAAGTGGTTAACGGGACAATTATTCATTTGCTAAGAGGTTATTGCAACAAACATCCTATGTTGTTGAATGAATAGTTGCATTATATTCAGCCTGCTTACAACTGAGCAAAGCACTCATCCACTCTAACTTCGCCTTTTGAGGCATGTTTTGGTTATTTTCCTAAATTGCCTTTGGATTTCATCTTTGAGAAAGATGACATTGTAGATGGACAAAATGACATAGACAAAGCAAAGAATTTCATTGAGAAAATTTAGTTGATTCACCAAAAAGTTCAAGAACAACTAGAAAAGAGTCAACGAAAATATAAGGTAAGGCATTATAAACATCTTGTGGATCATCAGTTTCAAGTAGGTGATGAAGTTTGGCTATACATTGGCAAGGAAAGGCTTCAAGGTGAAGGTAAAAGGTTGAAACGAATTTGTTATGGTCCATTTAAAATTCTAGAAAAGATTGGTAATAATGCTTTCAAGTTTTATTTTCCTTCATATATGAAAATCTATTCCATTGTTAATGTTGAAAATTTGAGATTGTATGAACCTCCTTTGATTGAATATCAAGGAGAGAATGTTTAAATTGCATCTATTGAAAACTTTTCTCCAGAATTCCTTGATGTGCTTTAGCAAGACACTATACTTGATAGAAGGACAAGGACAACTAAAAGGGGAAGTATTGATTATCTTCGGGTGGGTCTCAAAGGTAAATATCCATCAAAGGCCAAATGGATTGAGGTGGGGAAGGTGAGTGAACAATACACTCATTTTTTCAATAACTAAATATAAACCTTTTTAGGGTCCAAAAGACTTCCAGTGGGGAGGAGTGATCGGGTGCTCAGAATTATGCTCAAAAGATCAAAGTGTTAGAATCTTGTCAAAATCAACTTCATATTGAAAATATCTTCATTCTAAATCCAACGGTGTGAACATTTCTCAAATTCGAGTTCGTATACGGAAGTTAGAACAAGTCAAATTTTAAGTTTAACTTGTCTACATGGTAGGATTGGGATGATGTGGTAAGTTCTTCAGTGAATGATGAGGCACCAACTGGTAGGCTTCCATTGGCCCCTTTCACAAATCACAGTCACAAGGTGGAAAGCCATTAAAAATCGGCCCCGACAGGTTCAGGGTTGTGATGCGATAAGGCGATTTCATATTGCAATCACAAATCAGCAAGGGGAGAACAAGTCAGAATGAGCCTGTTGGCATTATGATTCAAGTGTTGTACTTGAAGGAAACTCACCCAGAGGAATGATACAGGTGATGGCAACTCACTCAGAGGACAGATCATAGTGCAACAGGTAAATAGAGAGATATACGCAGGTTGACCGTGAAGAAAGTGCGTATATATGCGGGTTAGCGTAGCAGAAGGAGCGTACACGTATACACGCGGGTTAATAGAAGTAAAGGTGCGTACATGTTGGAAATCATGGTTTTGGTCCGTGGTATTTCATCCATAGTATTTGGTCCAAAGTGACGACCCCAAGTATTGGGTTCATGGTATTGTTCCTACATGGTTTTGGACCATGGTATTGAGAGAAGCCTAACCTATATAAGGAGAAGATCATTAGACAAAAATGCAAGCAAGGAATGAATGTCTGACGAAGAGTGAAGATCTAGTATCGTTGGTTATCTGTTTGTGCTGCTTGGATTGGGTTGATATAATAGCGAAGGTACAAGTAATTATCTTTAGATCTATACGCAGGTTGTATGAGGTGAAAGCACATATACACGCAGTTTTGATATAGTAAAGTAGCGTATGCATTATGAGATTTGGTATTTCAGGTTCCTGTTGATTCTACTGGTTGTTGCAGAGTTCTGGGCTCTAGTTTTCGTTCTGTGTTTTTGATGACAGGGCTTCAGTGATTCAGTATTGGGTGATTTATGATGCAAGTATAAGTTGATGATTGTATTGCAGCACTGATTGTTTTGTACTTATGGATCCAGTCTGAAAATTGATGAAACGTGGTCCCTGAAGAAAAGAAGGTTGTAGCCTCCTGTAGATGAGCACCTACGTACTAGTAGATCCGCTAGTACAAGAGATAAGGGGGTTGTAGCTCCCTTCTAGAAGCAACTGGAAAACGAGAGAGGGTTGTAGCTCTCTGCAGGTAGTAGCCTGCGTGCTAGTAAAGGACTGCACCAGTACATTGTAAAAGAAGTTTCTTATTAAAGGAAGAAAGAGACGAATTGCAGCAGGTGGTTTTCACCCACATTGTGTTTCCACCTTATATCATGGTGTTCATGTGTGCATCTTATGTGTGATGATCTGTACTGTTTTACTATACCTGTTTACTGTTAATGTGGTTAATAATGTTCTGATGCATTTACTAAAGATAAGCTAACTGAATCATAATATTGCTGCATATACGCTTGTTACATTTAATACAGTCGCGTATATATGCATATATCCTTAACTGAAGTCGCGTATATGAATATGAGTGTGAAAATGAAAAAGTATCTGATTTGCTAATACTGATTCCCCCCCCCCCCCCTCTCAGTATTATTTCCAACAATTGGTATCAGAGCAGGTCCTTGTGAAGAAGCTTGATCGCTTGAATGAAAAGATCCATCAGAATGGCTAATCCAGAAAAACAGGCACATATCAGGCCACCAATCTTTGACGAGAGCAACTTTACCCACTGGAAGATAAGAACCACAACATATCTACAATCACTTGGATCAGAAGTTTGGGGAATCGTAGAAAGTGGATACAATTTCTCATCAGCAGTTCCTACAGATGCAACCGAGAAAAGGCAATATGAGCTCAATGCCAAAGCTGTTACTGTCTTATTGGGAAGCTTGACACAATCAGAATTTATGAAGATCATGCATTTCAAATCAGCTAAGGAAATATGGGACAAAATCATTCTAAGCTACGAAGGAGATGAACAGGTAAAAAGAGCGAAGCTTCAAACTCTTAGAATCTGGTATGAAAATCTTAAGATGCATAGTAATGAAAGCATTGCTAATTACTTCTTGCGTATGGATGAGATTGTAAATTGTATGAGGGATTTGGGTGAAGAATTTAAGGAAGCTGTCTTAGTTGAAAAGGTTTTGAGATCCATGTCTGCTAAATTTGATTCCAAAATGTCTGCCATAGAAGAAAAGGAGAATTTGCAGAAAATCACCATGTCATAGCTTCACGGAATCTTAACTACTTTTGAGATGCGAAAAGAAGGACCATCAGAAGCTGCATTTGAAGCATCAGGATACATGTCAGAGGAAGAAGATGAGGTAAATTTTGTGAAGAATCTTGAACGGGGAACTCGACGATTCAAAGGTAAGCTACCTTTCAAATGCTTTTCATGTGGTAGAGTTGGTCACTATGCTGCTAGATGCCCTCATAACAAAGGAAAGATGTCGGAAGAAGGTAATAGAAGCTATTATACCCATGTTAAAAGTAATTACTCATTCAATGATAGCGAAGACATTAGAAGTCTCATGGCATACGATAAGAGGAATGCAGAAACTGAAGAAGTTACCAAATTAAATGAACAATTGGAGACAGTAACCAGGGTAAGGGAGAAATTGCAGGATATAGTAAAAGATCAGAGCATAACAATTCAGAGTTTTGAATCAAAGATCTTCTATCTAAAAGAAGATCTTGAAAAATCAAAGGAGTAGAACATAGAAGCTCTTGAACATGAAGTGATCAAATTGAAGCAACAAGTGGAAGAAGGAAGAAAAGTTGAAGAAGACCTAAGGAAACAATATCTGAAAAAGGAAGAACAACATCAGGTTGAGGTAAATATCTTGAAAGGTAAATTAGAAGAAATGGATAAACTATTACGATTTCAAGATAGTACTAAGATCTTGGATGATATTCTTAGTAGTGAAAGGTCTCCTGCTATCAAGACTGGTCTTGGTTTCCATGAATCTATTAAAGGTGAATCTAGCTCACAAGGAGAAGCAAGGAACTCTAAAGAGAGATCTAAAATGATCAACAAGGATATGAAAGATCAAACCCATCAACAATCAAGAAAAGAGATTCTTCAAAGAAAATCTTTTACTCCTAACTATGGAAGTAATAGTCGGCCATTTACTCAGATGAATAATATTGAATGTTATGTATGTCATAATCTTGGACATATTACAGCTAAATGCAGAAGAAGAAGGGTTCAAGACCATCATGCAGAAAGATCATCACATTCAAGGTACTTTAATGGATATTGGTTTGCTTGCAATATGTATGGTCACAAAGCTACTGATTGCTACAGGAGGAATATAAAACATGTAAGATGTTATGCATGTAACAAGTTTGGACATAGAGCAAAAGTTTGCAGGAACAAAGTTCATGATAAGAAGAAATCATCAACATGCTAGAAGGTATGGAAGAAGAAGGAAGTTCAGTCGGAAAGATGTGGCACAGCACAGGATGCTCAGCACAGCACAGACATAACAGACTCAGGGGGAGCTGAAAGTGTTAATCTTCAGTATCCTAAATCTAATACGCAAGTTTCATGAAGGGAAGTCGTGTATATACGCGAGTTATACATTGAAAAGTCGCGTATACGTCAGTCTGAGGAAAGGCAGTGGGGACAGGCTCAGAAAAAGTATCTGATATGATTCAGTCCATTATTTGCTCTATTGGTTATAGTTACAGTCTGCTAAGAATGTGTTGAAATGTCTTGTTACTTGTAAGAGGTTTAGAATTATTTTGATACTAACTTGATGATGATGATGATGATGATGTCTTGATACTTGTTGCTGATATATGCATGATCAGATCTAACAGTAAACAAATGGCACTTGTTGAGGGGAAGCACATGCCTTTAACAAAGCATTATTGGCATTATGGTTAATAGTCCTTGATGATGATACTTATATGGCTAAATGATATATCTTGCTATGATGTGGTTATGAGTTGTCTTGGTTGATGTTCAGAATCATACTTGTGGATTGATGGTACATATATGATGCTTACATGATATGGAGAAGTACAAAGCTTGAATACACAACGTCATTACTTGATGATGAAGTCTCTCATATGGTGTTTTCATCACATGCATGAAGATCATATAATACAGTTATGATGCAGGATCCCTATGGTACTTGGTGATCATGTGGATGAGGATTGTTGATGCTGATAATATAAAGAATCCTTGACAAGTGATCTTGTGCTCAAGATACATAGTGTTGGATACAGTCATGATTACTCAAAGTTGCATTGTTGGAGATATGAGATTGTTATATGATAGGTTGATTCTCACATATGTTGATTGGTGATTATAAGATGAGGGATATTCCCATATAATGTTACATGGATGGTTATGCAGATCTTGATGATGATGACTATGGTGTTTTTCACATATGATATAATGTGAATGATGTATGATGTATGATGTTGAATTGATTTCTATATGCAGACATACCTTGGTACAGGACATTTGCCGGTTGCTGTACGCGAATTTAATAAGGAGTATCCACGTATATACGCCTGTTTCTGTGGATACAGTCGCATATATGGTGGTTTGAATGAAATCAGTGAGCCAAACTCAGGGTGAGAAGAGTCTGATATGGGGATGACAGAGACCATCTGGCACAGCTGCAGGGGGAGCAGATAATCTTCTAATAATGCATTGTTGACATTATCTTAGAAGATTTTGGTTCTGGTCCATAGCTGTTATTTATTTCAGGTAGATCAAGTACAGAAGGAGAACAGAAGGAAATCTTGGTTGCTGATCTGAATGGTGATTGACAGTTGCTGTTGCTATCAGTTGTTGGTGACTTTCATAAGTCTTGTTTTAAATGTGTCATCTCTATGTCATGTATCTTCTCTTCTTCTTATATGGTCTCAAGGTCATGTAACGGCCTATGTTGGTTTCCCCACTATGCCTAGGATGGATGATGTAATGTTCTTGTTCTATCATGTGTAAACTTTTGTTGCATCCCCACTTGGTTGGGTAGATGAGTCAAGTCCCACTTGGTTGGGTGACAGGTGTATGTATTGAGTCTTTTGGTGATAGGAAGGTCTTTTATGATCTATAAGTCTTGGTTCTTCTTGAAGAACATCTTTTTGCAGATCTTGCCTACAGTCAGGGGGAGCATGAACAACACTATTTAGCAAGAGCAGAGCTTTCAGCATGTAGCATGGACAGATTGGTACACCTTGGCACATACAAAGGGGGAGCTCATTCAAAGACTTCAGCAGGTACTCAGGGGGAGTATGAACAATAGTATGCTTATCTTGGAAAGAGAATATCTTGGTTCGCCCTTTGCCCTTGATGTAAAAGGGGGAGAGTGATTTGGTGTTGTTGCCATCAAGTCCAAAGGGGGAGATTGTTGGCATTATGATGCATGTGTTATACTTGATGGCAACCCTCTCTTAGAAGATCATCTCACTTACATATAACTAGATGAATCTACAGAAGAGATATCAGATGTGATTGAATGCATGGGATGCAGGACAACTCAAAGGAATCAAATGATAGTTCTAAGTATGACAAGTTAGCTTTGCCATCAAGTCCAAAGGGGGAGATTGTTGGCATTATGAGATAAGTGTTGTCCTTGATGGCAAAACCACTCAGATGACAAATCAGAGTGCACAAGGTCAGCAGCAAGGAATTGATGAACAAAGACTACAAGAATGAAGAGAAAATACATATATGCAGGTTCATCGTGACAGATCCGCGTATACACGCATGTTAGTCGTTACAAAGTCGCGTATGCGTATGCACGCACATTCATGCAAGGAAAAGCGTGTATATGTTGGAAAACATACCTTTGGTCCGTGGCAGTTAGTCCTTGGAATTTGAACCTATGATTTTTGGACCGTAGTATCTCGTCAGATGTGTTGATCCCTAGTATTGTGTTCATGGTATTGGTTTGATATGGTTTTGGACCATGGTATTGAGCAAGGCCTAAGACTATAAAAGGAGAAGAAGATCATTAAGCAAAGCGCAATTAAGAAAGTCTTGAATATCTGATGAAGGATGAGATCCAGTATGCAGGTTATGGGTTGCTTGATCTAAGCTAAGGAGGGATCTCACAAGTTGATGGAGAACAAGATCTAAGGATAGATCGGGATCAAATGGTTTGAAATGAACTATCTCTATATGATTGATTATGTTTATTCTAGATCTGTATATTGACGCAAGTAATGTTCTGAACTGGGTATAACTTAAGTTTGAAATATCTGCAAGTCATGATTGAATATTTATAGATCTATACGCGAGTTGGCTTTTGTAAAAGCGCGTATGTACGCGGGTTTGGTTCGTCCAAATAGCGTATACCATTTGAGCTATGATTTTGATGATACAGTTGGGTCTGAATATTGTTGCAGAGTTTAGTGTTCTGCTCCGTGTTCTGGTGACTGCTTTTGTTGACAGGGATTCAGTTTTTCAGTATTGGGTTTTTGATGATGCTAGTGGTTGTGTACTTCAATGATATTGATGGGTCCAGTATGAAAATTTGATGAAATGTGGCCTTCAGATTATAGAGTTGTGCTTTAGTGTATCCAGTCTGAAAATTTATGAAAC
>APFE030410494.1:24402-36086 GCA_000404065.3 Pinus taeda | reverse complement strand
AATGAAAGTAGAAATCACTCACCAGCCCACCATAAAATCATTTTCTCTTTGAGTAGCAGCCACATCTGTGGATTTATTGGTAAGAGGTATCATCCAATGTACTAAAATTACTAATCCAATCCAACCCTTTTGCTTTTCCTACATTCAACGAGAAATTTATAAAATCTCATAGAATGAATGGAGATGAACATAGATCAGAGAGGAAAAGAACCCGATAGGTTTTCCTGTACAGCTCCATAGCAGCTATATGTGATAGCAAAACATGGTGACCAACAATATATGGCTCAACAATTGAGTTTCCAGCAATACAATTTCAAAATGGTTGGGAACATATTTGAGGTGGGAAAATGCCGTCATCATATCCTGCAGTGCCAAAGACATTGAGCTCATTGAAATTGGACCAATATTTCACTCGATCACCAAACTCTCTGAAACACACATCTGCATAACCTTTAAAATCCTCCCTACATAAGATCGAAGTAGATTAGAGAACTCTGCTTCTCTAACCATAAGGTTATTAATGCACCATAAATTGATGCTTTGACTCGTGTGTCAACCCACATGGGAAGAAAAACAAGAACACGAGATGACATAAGATGTTTACACAATCTATGGATTTAAGAAACCTCCATAGGAATCTTACAGAGCTTGGGGCAGATCAAAGTGGTACAATGTCACATGTGGTTGAATGCCTGAGACATGCATTGTGAAACGATTAACAGTTTTGAGGATGATAGTCACAGGAATAAAAACAAAGTAGAGAGACAAGTTTGTCAATAAATACTACCATGGGACAAAAGCTCATTTATGAGGTTATTATACTACTCAACGCCTTTTGGGTTAATGGGTCCTTTGCCATCTGCATCAATATATGTGAAATAGTTATTTCCTACCATTGTCCATTGAGTGTTTACTAAATTCTCAGGATTAAACATGTGGTCAGAGCTCAAACAGAAATATACCAGGAATAAGCCTGGGCCATGAGATTGAAAATCTATAGGCATCTACTCCCATCACAGACATTAGATCAATATCCTCCTTCAAAACCCACATGAAATTTTCCATCACGTTGATACCCAAATCATCTAGGAGTTTAACTATAGATACATTAGTATGAAAACAACAATAATGGGGTTGGACATGCACATAAATCTTGAGGATGGCTTACAAGTAGCCACTTCATATAGGTTGTCCTAGTGACATTTATTGTTCTTATATTTCTAGATAATAATACCTTGTAACGATGGTATTGATCAACAAATACATCTCCATTACCTCCATACACAGTGATCCCTGACAATATAGTTAAAACAAGCAACAACTCACTTCGAGCCTTGGCCTTAAAAGTCTCAAAGTAAAGTAAAGAACTGGGTAGAATGCAAATGAAGGGATGAATGAAGATATGTGATGAAACAGACCTTCCCTGTGAGTGAAAGTGTCAAATATGCTTCGCTTCCGGCCATCTTCTGCTGCAGCTCCTTCATACTGCCGAAAACAAAATGTTATTATGCAAAGAAACACGCTAGACAGTATTCCATATGGGCACAAACTGGAATTGAGTTTGCCATGGCAGAATTAGCACTACCGGGTAGTTTCGAAGTCCTAGAGACAAAAAGAGTTCATATGGCATGAGGAGGGGTTCGTAAGGAGAGAGGTGACCACCTAGAGAAACAAAGTGAAACAAAGTGTGAATACTGTGTTGCCTTGGGGAAGGTTATCTTTGGCTGCCTTGAGGAAGGTTATCTGGAGCTGGCTTGGTGCCAGTGGAAACCTCCCTGCCAGAGAGAAAATTTGACTTTTCCAGGCTGGACTACGGTTTTGAGCCCTGAGAAGTAACGTGTGAGAGTTTACTCTCAACAACTGTAACAGAAGGAGGACGCTCGGGGGGAACTTGGACGTGATTGCCATTGCCAGTTCCATAGGCTGGGAGGTGTGGTCCTGTCCCGAATTCACTTTCTTGGAAAACTGTGAACGCATGAGATAAGTAATTATGTTTATGATATGCTTCTGAGAATCCAACAGATAAGAATAAGTAATTCTGTTTAGGTTATGTGTGTGAGAATGCATCAGATAAGAAAAAGTAGTTATGTTTATGTTATGAGAATGCATTAGATAAGCCAAATAATATTGCTTATGATATGTTGCTGAGAGCGCAATAGATAAGTAAAGAATACAACTTAAGTAAGAAAAGACTGCTTTTGCTTTGTACCTATGAATTAAACATGTAACTGGGACAACAAGTGGTATATGTAAGAATTACACAATACTTATTTGAGTATGCATTCTTGAACAAATAAATTGTGCAATAGATAAGTAAAGAATACAGCTTAAGTAAGAAAACATTGCTTTTATATAGATAAGTAAAGAATACAGCTTAAGTAAGAAAACATTGATTTTATTATGTACCTATGAATTAAACATTTAACTGGGACAACAAGTGGTATATGTATGAATTACATAGTACTTATTTGAGTATGCATTCTCAGACAAATAAATTGTACAAATTGATAGAGCATACTGTGAGATATACCTGTCTAACAGGATTGAAATGGTAATGTTATTCAACCCATAATCAACAAAGACACTGTGACTCATAAACTAAAGTAAAGGGAGTAAATGAACCATGTTCATAATGCCAATACACTAGTATGAGGGTAAGTGAGGTATTAAAATACCTATCCTCCCGCCAAGGTAACCTATTCAGGTAGATTGACCCTATTGGGGAAGAAACCCCAATTTCAAAGAAAGAGTTCAATTGGGGAAACTCGGAAATCTCCGCTATAGAAATTATATACAGCAAGCAAATGCAAATAACAGTATTCATCAAAACGATAAGAATGAAACCCATAACCCTGTTTATTTATAGAATGAACTATAGAGAGAGATATCAACAATCTTATTCATTAACTGGAAATGAGTAAACCTGTGAAACACCGAGGAGATGTAAGAGCATGACAACCCCATTTCGTCTCGACATAAATACATTTTTTAAAAAATACTAATACAATTGCTGAAAGGGCGAAAAGATGCTCCAGAACTTAATTAGGCATTGAACTGAATTACCAAACTTGTCAGCGTTACATCAACATGTTACAATTTTAAGATTCGATTAATTATTTTTTATTCTTGCCTCAATACAATTTTCTTCCACAGAGATCGATGACGCTTTACCTTTTCAGTTCAATTGTAATTTTAGATTCAATTAATTGTTTTTTATTCTTGCTTCCTTCGAATTGTCTTCACAGAGAGGCGTGACGCTTTCCCTTCTTGCTTCAATTGCAGTAATCTGTCCATTACTTTTGCATACCTTTTCTTCCCATTCATATTTTTCTCGCTCTCTATTTGTTTTTTTATTCCAACCATATTTTCCTGGCTATCAATGGATGTGGTTGTGGAGAAGTAGTTTGATTCGTCTACGTTTGGGCATTTTTTAGGCATATTTTTGTTCAATTTTGGTTGTGATCCTCCTTTGCTAGTAGAGCAACAATAAAACAACTTTTTCTTGTTACGTCGAGGAATATTTTGCAATTTTTCCTACTTAAAACTCTTCTCTATCTTTCAAAAGTCGTTTCCTTGATTCTTTTGGAATGTCGCCTGATATATGTTTATATATATAATTGCATTTACATGGCCATTGCAGGTAGATGCAGCCAAGTAACGAGTCCGTGAGAGGGACTCTCAATCTCTTCTTCAAATTGAAAGTACGATAATAAGGTCGGAGGTGACTCTCCTTTAAAGATTGCTACTATTTCTTTTGCACCCAACTAGAAAGGAACAATAGGTGGGACGGTGAAGATGGAGCCGCCAAAGGAAAAGTCGATGAGCCATTTTAAAGTTATGTCGATGCACAATACTTCTTTGAGGATGCATTCTTGGACAAATAAATTGTACAAATTGATAGAGCATACTGTGAGATATACCTGTCTAACAGGATTGAAATTTTAATGTAATTCTCCCATTATCAATAGAGACACTGTGACTGATAAACTAAAGTAAAGGGAGTAAATGAACCATGTTCATAGTGCCAATACACTGGTCTGAGGGTAAGTGAGGTATTAAAATACCTATCCTCCCACGAGGGTAACTTGTTCAGGTAGATTGACCCTATTGGGGAAGAAACCCCAATTTTAAAGAAAGAGTTCCATTGGGGAAACTAGGAAATCTCCGCTCTAGAAATTATACACAGCAAGAAAATGCAAATAACAGTATTCGTCAAAACGATAAGAATGAAACCCATAACCCTGTTTATTTATAGAATGAATTGTAAAGAAAGATATCAACAATCTTATTCATTAACTGGAAATGAGTAAACGTGTGAAACACCGAGGAGATGTAAGAGCATGACAACCCCATTTCGTCTAGACATAAATAATTTTTTTTAAAAAGACTAATACAATTGCTGAAAGGGAGAAAAGATGCTCCAGAACTTAATTAGGCATTGAACAGAATGAATATTATTACTATGCTCGGAGTGGTCTTCACGGACAAATAATTTCAGCATACCTCTTACTGGGAGACTCATTCGGGGTATTGAATTACGAAGAGATCGTTGAATTTATTTTTGATAAATTTACAATTGGCTCGGATATGGTTTCTGATGGCGTGAGAAAGAAGAGACTGAATATGAATAGTGCGGCGGTTTCGAGAGAATTCGAGTTTGATATACCCCACCGAGGACTGAAACTTGTCCACGCCGCCTCAATCAAGCTGGATTCCATTGGTTCTCCCGCAGACGAGCTCTTTTATAAAGGCCTGCTGCTTTTCCTCCATGGCCCCCTTCATATTCATATGGTAGAGAAATTGGAAAAATCCGTATGCTTTGAATCTCAAAAATAGATATTGGAGGCATACGTTGTTCGCTTCAGCTTCCAAGTGTCGACTCATTCCAAACCTACGATGGTTGCGGTGATGTGAGTTTATTATGAATAATTACAACCAATCAGTTACCTTCCCTTAATCGAACGACTAACACTATTCTAATCGTCTAACACACAATCTAATGGCGCACAGTGATGACAGGTAGATCTTAGGGACATATCCATTTCAGAGGGAAACCCTTACGGCGTAACTAGGAGTTTAACTATAGATACATTAGTATGAAAACAACAATAATGGGGTTGGACATGCACATAAAGTTTGAGGATCGCTTACAAGTAGCCACTGCATATAGGTTGTCCTAGTGACATTTATTATTCTTAGATTTGCAAATAATAATACCTTGTAACGATGGTATTGATCAACAGCTACATCTCCATTACCTCCATACACAGTGATCCCTAATAAAGTTAAAACAAACAACAACTCACTTCGAGCCTTGGCCTTGAAAGTCCCAAAGTAAAGTAAGGAACTCGGTAGAATGCAAATGAAGGGCTGGATGAAGATATGTGATGAAACAGACCTTCCCTGTGAGTGAAAGTGTCAAATATGCTTCGCTTTCGGCCATCTTCTGCTGCAGCTCCTTCATAGCAGAAAACAAAATGTTATTTTGTAAAGAAACACGCTAAACAGTATTCCATATGGGCACAAACTGGAATTGAGTTTGCCATGGCAGAATTAGCACTATCGGGTAGTTTCGAAGTCTTGGAGACAAAAAGAGTTTAGAGGGCATGAGGAGGGATTCATAAGGAGAGAGGTGACCACCTAGAGAAACAGAGTGAAACAAAGTGTGAATACTATGTTGCCTTGGGGAAGGTTATCTGGGGCTGCCTTGGGGAAGGTTATCTGGAGCTGGCTTGGTGTGAGTGGAAGTCTCCCTGCCAGAGATAAAATCTGACTTTTCCGGGCTGGACTATGATTTTGAGCCCTGAGAAGTAACCTGTGAGAGTTTACTCTCAACAACTGTAACAGAAGGAGGACGCTCAGGGGGGATCTTGGACATGATTTTCATTGCCAGTTCCATAGGCTGGGAGGTGTGGTCCTGTCCCGAATTCACTTTCTTGGAAAACTGTGAACGCATGAGATAAGTAATTATGTTTATGATATGCTTCTGAGAATCCAACAGATAAGAATAAGTAATTCCGTTTAGGTTATGCGTCTGAGAATGCATCGGATAATAAAAAGTAGTTCTGTTTATGTTATGAGAATGCATTAGATAAGCCAAATAATACTGCTTATGATATGTTGATGAGAGCGCAATATATAAGTAAATAATATAGCTTAAGTAAGAAAAGACTACTTTTGTTATGTACCTAGGAATTAAACATGTAACTGGGACAACAAGTGGTATATGTAAGACTTACACAATACTTATTTGAGTATGCATTCTTGGACAAATAAATTGTGCAATAGATAAGTAAAGAATACAGCTTAAGTAAGAAAACATTGCTTTTATTATGTACCTATGAATTAAACATGTAACTCGGACAACAAGTGGTATATGTAAGAATTACACAGTACTTATTTGAGTATGCATTCTTGGAAAAAATAAATTGTACAAATTGATAGAGCATACTGTGATATATACGTGTCTAACACGATTGAAATGGCAATTTTATTCAACCCATAATCAACAAAGACACTATGACTCATAAGCTAAAGTAAAGGGAGTAAATGAACCATGTTCATAATGCCAATATACTGGTATGAGGGTAAGTGAGGTATTAAAATACCTATCCTCCAGCAAGGGTAACCTGTTCAGGTAGATTGACCCTATTGGGGAAGAAACCCCAATTTCAAGGAAAGAGTTCCATTGGGGAAACTCGGAAATCTCCACTGTAGAAATTATATACAGCAAGCAAATGCAAATAATAGTATTCGTCAAAACGATAAGAATGAAACCCATAACCCTGTTTATTTATAGAATGAACTTTAAAGAGAGATATCAACAATCTTATTCATTAACTGGAAATGAGTAAACCTGTGAAACACCAAAGAGATGTAAGAGCATGACAACCCCATTTCGTCCCGACAAATACATTTTTTTAAAAAGACTAATACAATTGCTGAAAGGGCAAAAAGATGCTCCAGAACTTAACTAGGCATTGAACTGAATTACCAAACTTGTCACCGTTACATCAACGTGTTACAATTTTAAGATTCGATTAATTATTTTTTATTCTTGCCTCAATACAATTTTCTTCCACCAAGATCGATCATGCTTTACCGTTTCGGTTCAACTGTAATTTTAGATTCAATTAATTGTTTTTTATTCTTGCTTCCTTCGAATTTTCTTCACAGAGAGGTGTGACGCTTCCCCTTCTTGCTTCAATTGCAGTAATCTGTCCAATTCTTTTGCATACCTTTTCTTCCCATTCGTATTTTTGTCGCTCCCTATTTGTTTTTTTATTCCAACCATATTTTCCTTGCTATAAATGGCTGTGGTTGTGGAGAAGTAGTTTGATTCATCTACGTTTGGGCATTTTTTAGGCATGTTTTTGTTCGATTTTGGTTGTGATCCTCCTCTGCTGGTAGAGCAACAATAAAACAACTTTTTCTGGTTACATCGAAGAATATTTGGCAATTTTTCCTGCTTAAAACTCTTCTCTATCTTTCAAAAGTTGTTTCCTTGATTCTTTTGGAATGTCGCCTGTTATATGTTTATATATATAATTGCATTTACATGGCCATTGCAAGTAGACAGGGCCAAGTAACGAGTCCGTGACAGGGAATCTCAATCTCTTCTTCAAATTGAAAGTACGAGAATAAGGTGGCTCTTCTTTAAAGATTGCTATTATTTCTTTCTCATCCAACTAGAAAGGAACAATAGGTAGGACGGTGAAGATGGAGCCGCCAAAGGAAAAGTCGATGATCCATTTTAAGGTTTTGTCGACGCACAGTACTTCTTTGAGGATGCATTCTTGGACAAATAAATTGTACAAATTGATAGAGCATACTGTGAGATATACCTGTCTAACAGGATTGAAATTTTAATGTAATTCTCCCATTATCAATAGAGACACTGTGACTGATAAACTAAAGTAAAGGGATTAAATAAACAATGTTCATAGTGCCAATACACTGGTCTGAGGGTAACTGAGGTATTAAAATACCTATCCTCCCGCCAGGGTAACCTGTTCAGGTAGATTGACCCTATTGGGGAAGAAACCCCAATTTTAAAGAAAGAGTTCCATTGGGGAAACTGGGAAATCTCCGCTGTAGAAATTATATACAGCAAGCAAATGCAAATAACAGTATTGGTCAAAACGATAAGAATGAAACCCATAACCCTGTTTATTTATAGAATGTTTATTATAGATTGAACTTTAAGGAGAGATATCAACAATCTTATTCATTAACTGGAAATGAGTAAACCTGTGAAACACAAAGGAGATGTAAGAGCATGACAACCCCATTTCGTCCAGACATAAATACATTTAAAAAAAAAAACTAATACAATTGCTGAAAGGGCGAAAAGATGCTCCAGAACTTAATTAGGCATTGAAATGAATGAATACTATTACTAGGCTCGGAGTGATCTTGATGGACAGAAATAATTTCAGCATACCTCTTGCTCGGAGACTCATTCGGGGTATTGAATTATGAAGAGATTGTTGAATTTATTTTTGATAAATTTACAATTGGCTCGGATATGGTTTCTAATGGCGTGAGCAAGAGGAGACTGAATATGAATAGTGTGGCAGTTTCGAGAGAATTTGAGTTTGATATACCCCACCGAGGACTCAAATTTGTCTAGGCCACCTCAATAGAGCTCGATTCCGTTGGTTCTCCCGCAGACGAGCTCTTTTATAAAGGCCTGCTGCTTTTCCTCCATGGCCCCCTTCGTATTCAGATGGTAGAGAAATTGGAAAAATCCGTATGCTTTGAATCTCAAAAATAGATATTGGAGGCATATGCTCTTCGCTTCAGCTTCCGAGTGCCGGCTCATTCCAAACCTGCGACCGTTGCGGTGATGTGAGTTTATTACGAACACTTACAACCATTTAGTTACTTTCCCTTAATCAAATGACTAACACTATTCTAATCATCTAACACACAATCTAACGGCGCACAGTGATGAAAGGTAGATCTTAGGGACATCCATTTCAGAAGGAAACGCCTTACGGCGTAATGATTTTCTTGATGATTGGGGAGTTACTTGGATGAATTAGTGGAGGCGATGTAAGGAGTTCCTACAAAATCTAGAAGGTTGGGTCGTGCTTGTAACTATATTTGCATGGGGGTTATAATAAAATATTTAACACATCATGGAATATAAATAATGGTAATAATAAAAAAAATGTATTCGCATTATGGAAGATAAATAGGCTTTACAATGTGTTTATAATAATAAATTTAGGGATGTAACTTTTCAAATTTGTATAAATTCTTTATCAATAATAGCAGCACTGCTTAGAAAGAGTAGTCCGCTGTCGGCTTGGATGGGAGCAGAGGGGTCCAGTGGGACCCCTACTTTCAAACAAGTTACCCTGCAAAATCGACTGCAAAAAATGAAGGAAGGAGTCAGAATAGAAGGTCAGAACAGCTCAAGAATGAACAGCAGAAATAGGAAGGAGAAGACACCAATGGTGTCTGACAAGACTGTCTTCTCTGCTGAAGTCAGTACTCCAGAAAAGCAGAACCACTGCAGTGATCAAGAGAACCCGGCAGCGAAAGTTCAGCCAGCGGAAAAAGGGGAAACGGACCCACAAACAGACAAAGAACAAGACGACAACAACAAAAGACATTCGGACAAGGAAGGGGAGACCAGCGTTAACCCCAACAAGACTCGGGCCATTAGTAGCACCTGTAAGCCAAAAAAAACTGAAAGTCTACGAGTGACTATCTCTGACCCGGATATACAAAACTACAGGGAACACATGGCGGAACAAGCCATCATCTGCAGATTCATGGGAATCTGGCCAACGGAAAGGACTCTATGCCAGTGGATAAGGCAAGTGTGGAAACCTAAAGGAGATGTGCAGCTACATCTAGGAGCAAGGGGCTTCTTCACGGTAGTCTTCACAAGCATTGAAGACAAGGACAGGGTTTTCGAGGGAGGCCCATACTTTCTAGCCTCAGCAGGGCTATACATGAGACCTTGGCTACCAAACTTTGTTCCGGAGAAAGAATCTTTCACCTGCGTCCCAGTCTGGATAAAACTCTTCTCCCTACCGATTGACTACTGGGGGATAAACGCCCTGAGGCAAATAGGGAACAAGCTTGGGAAGTTCATCAAAGCTTCAGAAGCGACCTTGCAGAAAAGATATACCTCCTGTGCAAGAATTTGTGTTGAAATGGACGTCTCCGGAGCACTTCATGAAGGAGTCTGGCTGGATTACAGGGATGAGGAATACTTCCAAGCTTTAGACTATGAACATATACCCTTCAGGTGTCGAAAGTGTCATGAACATGGACATTTGATACGGGACTGCCCTCTGAACCAGAAGGAAGCGGAAGAAGACAAGTCTCAGAATAACAAAGCCAAAAATGACTTCATAAAACCAAAGCACAGATAGAGAGCCAATAGAAGAAGGAACATCAAAGGAGACACAAGAAAGAATCTCTTTAACAATCCTTTTGAATTTCTGGACCAGGACACTGACTCAGACGGAAAAAAGGACACATCAGACAAAGAAACAGAGTTAGCAGAACGGACACAACACCAAGAGAAAGGCAAGAACACCGAGATACCCAGCACTGAAGTCCAAATGCAGGATAGAACGGAGGAGTCGGACTACGAAACAGATATGGCTACCAGTGAAATAGGAAGTGAAGATCAGGAGTTAAATGAAACACTAGCTATGGAAGGGTTAGATTTATCAGCTCTGGCGGACAAATGGCGAAAGGAAGGGATTGAAAAAGCATCGGAAGAAGAGATAAGTAAAGTCAAGGACCTCTTCATAGCTAGGCAAAAATATCTTATGGAAAAACAGAAACACAGACTTGGCGTCTGTAAAGAAGGCAAAAATCAACAAAAAACAGCCCTAGGCAAAATCGCTGGTTCAGTAAATAAACGCCGAAGAGGACGAAAATCAAATGGAGAACTACTGCAGGACATGGGGGAGATACTGCTCAATGCGGGGCAGATCAAGCAATTAAGTGAGTACCCGTCCTTCTTTAAATCTGTTTAACCATGAAGATTATATCCTGGAATGCGAGAGGTATGAACAGTCACAGCAAACAGAGACTTCTAAAAAGATAGATGGAGAAAAACAATCCTAACATGTTGATTTTACAAGAAACAAAGTGCAACAAGGTCCTTACTGAGAAACTACGTATTAAACTAGGAAGAAATTTTGAGGTTCTAGAGATAGAGAGCAAAGGACGAGAAGGAGGCTTAGCAACTTTCTGGGACACCAGGAGATACCAGCTAGTCGCAGCAGAAGCAAGCAAGAACTACCTCGCCATGGAGATGCTCATTATAGGTAACTCTTTCTCTTTCCTCTGCATCAACATTTACAGTCCTCAGAGGTTAGATGATAAACTTGTTTTCCTAGACTCTTTAAAAAATCTGATTGCAAGGCACCCTCAAGCAAATTTTATCTTAGGAGGAGATTTCAATATGATAACCTCCCTAATGGAGAAAAAAGGGGGGCTCCGAAAACTCAATCGAGATGGGGAAAAATTTAAAGAATTTATAGACAAGGCCAATTTTATAGATGTTTACCCTAAGCAAGGCAGCTTCACCTGGAACAATAGAAGGGGTGGCGAAAATCTCATATCCTCAAGACTGGACCGCTTTCTAGTTTCTGAGAATTTATTGCTTGACGGTAGAAATCTGGAGTCAAACATTCTTCCTAGTGGAG
>APFE030410494.1:8672-24392 GCA_000404065.3 Pinus taeda | reverse complement strand
CGTGTGATCGATCATTCCTTGGTCACATGTTTCTAAGTCAATGATGTCCCTAATTAGGGTTCCCCACTCTCCTCCAAATCCATAAGATTAGGGGGCATTGATGTGAGCATAACTAAAGAAAGTTGGCTACTATCTTTGTCTCCATGCCCTTTTTTACCCCTCCTCTTTTGTGTTGGTGACTTTCCTTGCTTGAAAGGGAGATGTGGCAGCTTTTGTTTGGTAGTGTAGTCATAAAGCCATTAAGAATATCAATTATGAACATGACGTAATGAGGCTGAATAACTTGTTGGATGGGATGGTGTGGCTTAGCCTCACTTTGTGGTCGAGAACATAGGATGGGATGGGTTCACGTTAGATTGAATGGGGTTATCGATGACATTAATGGGTGAATTATTAAGATTTATTTTAGACACTATGGTCTCGACATGTGACTTATGTTTTGACATTAGTTGATTTGTTACTTCTTACTTATGCAGTGAGGATGGATGGTTCTTCAGAGCTAAAGCCTAGTTGAGCTATGGAAGAGTAATATATAGGGTCAGAAGAGCTAGGGAATGGAAAAATCGTAAGAGCTAGGCCAAGTTCGATTGTGCACTGTGCAACTCTAGTAGTGAGTCAACCTCCTCACAACCTCGACTATGGCTTACGCAGTTTTCACAGTTAGTCTCAAATCCTCTTGGTGAAAATTGCACAATATTCATAGACAGTCACACAGGTATGTTGCATGTCATTCCTCTAGTTTGTTTTGGTTTTCTACTGACATATTTCTTGTCATGAGTGTTGCTATGTCTCTAGGTATCATAAGTGTTAGACTGCCCCTTAGTAGCATAAGTACATTGGCTTCAACGAGAGCAGAGTCAATGACATTGTTTAGAGCACAATTGCGGATGCAGTTGATCAAGTGGTTATGAACTTGCCTATCTATGAAGACATCAAGTTTTTCATGGAAAAGGATATCAATATGAAATGGCAGCGGCATCGTTGTGAGAAATACCATCAGCAATAGCACAAGGTAGCACACCTGCATGCGACACATGCAAGAGGAAGGCTGTTGACAACGTAGAGGCATAGCAAAGTTGCAAGTTCCAATAGATCCACTTCTGATGAATGAAACTTTGGAGACTAAGGCTATGAGGAAATGGCACGACAAGAGGATTGCGTGAAGGTAGAACATGAGCTGCATAGATGAGAGAAGAAGTTGTAGGAGGAACATGTACAACAGGAGGTGCAACATGCATAGACTGATGAAACTGTGCCCATACAGGCTATAGTTCCATTTAGCACTCACCATGGAGCAGACAGAGTGAGCAATTCTAACGATCACATGCAAGGGTATGGAGGAGAATGGATGTCATTATGCGCACACATGAGATGCCACCCATTTGGTACACTCACCGATCCGAAGACAAGAAGCAAGTCCAACTAGAGCTGGACATGTATTTTGACAAGTTGATACGCATGGTCACCATCAAACACTCAGAGATCAGCACAAACACTATGCATCATTATGTTGTTGGTCCAACTGCACTCAAGAAAGTGATGCACATATTATGAGATGAGTTGGACAGAAGAACCATAGTAGTGTACCCAGATGCAACAGAGGCAAGGGTTCACTATGAGCATGATGTCACCATTAAGCTCATGAACACCATCACGAAAAACCAAGCTTGGCATCAATTTTCCATCGTCAATCATCGCAAGGATGTCGAAGAGTTGATCTCACATCGGTACATGTGGATATTAGATGTAAAATATTCTAAACTTGAAGTCCAAGTGTCGATAGTTGAATGTAATGGTCATAGAATAGTTGAAGAGTCATGAGGGTAGGTGAACAATCACAAAGCAGAATGTCAAGGGTCACCCCACCCTTTGCTATATATAGTACCTCATAACTCATTGTAAGGGATTTTGGTCAGCCAAGCTTCTCATAGGCACATATTAGAGAAATCTTGGAGAGTATTGTAACGAGCCTTGGCTTTTCGATAGTGCAGAGCTAGTACATCTCTTTGGAGGAGTAGGCGATAGTGAATGTATCATTCCATTATGGGGACTAGTGGGTGGTGAGGGTTGTACTGTATGATTGGAACTTTCACTTCCTAATATAACACAACCAACATGTTTCATTCATATGTTGTTATTGTATCTCAACGATCTTGGTTACTCTAATGATATATGTATTGTTTTCTTATGCATGGATATATGGAATCTTTTTCTATAAGTATCTACGAATCTTACTCAGATGTGTTATTGGTTTAACCATCACTTTGGATTTTCATGTAACATTATTTCCAGCTTGGGATGCATCTTTTCTCATGTGTTCCCTTCCAAGTTGCATGCTTTCATAGGTTTTCAAGGGGTGCACTCATCCCACTTTCTATGTGTTAGAACCATTCATGCACCTTCATTGGCTTGTTGCACATGTGACACCCTTGCTACCAACAAGGACATATTGCTTTCCTCTATGCGTAATCGCAGTGAGGGTGATACCATACGACTCAGTGCTGTGACTCCTGCACCAAACAATGTGAGGTCTAGTTGGGAATTCTTACCAGGGAGGTCATCTGAAATGTTGGTGGGTCAAGCATCGACATCATTTTGTCACTAGAAGGAGGGAGATATGACAAGCTAAGTCCTAATCATTTGTTTCGAGTTTTCGCACATCTATCATGGATTTTTTTATAGTTCTCTCAAAGAAATGTCTATCCAACGGACATATATTTCACATCAAGAGGGAGTTTTGGGATCACTTGTCACAAATCATGTATGATGGTAAAGGAAAAGTGGCCTTGTTTGAGCACTTAGATGCCTTCCATGTGCGCGTGGAAGGCATGGAAGATTTTAATCAAAGAGAGGTTTATTCGCTACTCGCACACACACTTCGCAACCACCCATCATAATGTTGTCGTACACTACCTCATAACTCTATGCACTCATTCAAGCAGTTAAGCGATCTAATCAAATAGTTTTTCTGCCATTTTGATAATGCAGT
Source organism: Pinus taeda (assembly GCA_000404065.3). Lineage (NCBI taxonomy): Eukaryota > Viridiplantae > Streptophyta > Pinopsida > Pinales > Pinaceae > Pinus > Pinus taeda. Next base: position 21,403 of record APFE030410494.1, on the reverse strand, counting down.
ACTTGATAAAAAAAATGTCAAAACAATGGAAGTACCCACACAAATTACCTATGAAGTTCTCAGAGCACTTCTTCCTATTCATGTTTGAAGCCCCACAAAGTTAGGTACAATTTAAGTATCTCATGGACATATTTGAATTTTACCTTATCAAATATATTAATCCCAAGAAGAAGTTCAAGATCAAACCCCACTCAACATACTCCATTGATAATTTTGCGCAATCACAAATGGACACGGTCGTCGTCACAAGTGACTGTGTGTCGTCCCCTCATCAAATAGCTGCATCACTACAGAGCAATGTGGGAGAATATGCACACACATCCGTTGAACCGTCACGTCGACCTAACATCACTTCTTTCAGTAGTCACACAGATTGGGTTACAAATCCCATGAGTTATCACATCTATTTCGTACCCCAACCTCCATCTTCGTATTCTCATTATCCTTCGAATTGCACTGTCTTATGTTCTTCCATTCTAGACTCTACAGTTGTTGTGAATGAGGACCAACCTATCGACGGAGTTGGTGTTGCACAACCAACCTACATTGCCATTCATGAAGAGTATGACTCGGAGATTAGGAATCAACCCTCGGCAAAGGATGAATTACTTCTATCTGAGCCTCCTCCATTCTTCCCTAACATCCCTTGTGATTCTCACATCCCTCATGATTCTGCCATCCCTAATTTGACATGTGTATCTACGTCTGTGGATGCACCAATTTTTGATCATTTGCATAACACACCAGATGTGAGTCCATCATCTGACAATGGAGAGGAAAAATCGTGCATTGAAGATCCAACACAGAGTGTCAACATTCATTCTTCTCATCCACCCCTCTGTGTGATTCACCAAATCATGGGCATGCCAACAAACATCTTGAATTTTCTGATATTCGTTATCGTGATCTCTCTACTTCTTCATTTGATCATGATGTGGACTCAATCATTGTTAATATATCTAAGGCAATGGTCTATGATAATCTATCTGTTGATGAAGTCGAAAACCCATAGATTGTCAAGGCACTTTAGCCCGAGCTGATGGTTATGCCAGGCCCTTGCTGTCCTAAGGTTGGTTTCACTTCCAATTAGGAAATTGTTCGAACACCCAAGGCTCCTCATCACTCATCTCTATGCACTAAGGATCAATATAACACTCATATTTCACTTCCTGCAGTCGAACTACATGACCCCTTCACTCATGCATTGGACAAATCTTACATAACAAGTAGGCATGCATGACAGAAGTTGTCTTTGCTTCTTTCATTTGCTTGCATGGCACAGTCAAGAGTGTGCATATGCTTAACATCTACATGCATTGTCACACCAAACCATGGTAAGTCCATAGACCACATGTCATGCACTTGCACTCACTTATGTATTTCTGATGCATTGAAACCCAAAGTGTGTTTGGATTCACTGTTATATCTTTCATGTTGTTTGGTTCGCACGGGTGTGCTATTCACGAACCATGCCTTCACCAACATGGGTCGACCAATGCGTTGATGGCTTCTTTGGAAGTATCACTTTACATAATCATACCCATACACTATAACCTTAGGGGCAGGAGTAGTGCTTGCTTTTGGTTTGATTGCTTGCATGCATGTTTGCTTCTTACTATTCATGTTTGTTTGTTTGCCTCCTTGTTTTCTTACTCAATTTTCTTATGAATTTACTCATGATTTTTCTTTGTTTTGTTGTTTGTTTGCTTGTTTATGTCCGTAGGTTAGTTTCGGATGAGACCATGTGCAACTTTTGGAACAGGATCTATAAAGTACAAGAGGACATGTGTAGTTATTAATACTTGGTTTATTGTCATCCTTGCTCTCTATGAAGAACTTGTTGTCTTTAGTCTATGATACATCAATGGAAAATACATATTGTTTGAAGTGAACCTTGGTTAAAGCACAAAGCTTGCATGCTAACTAGTGTCACCTACTCTAGTAGGTTGTTTTCGGGTTAATCCTTGTCAGCTCAGTCAAGTAGAGCAAGATGAGGGGGAAAACCTTAACAAGCACGTTAGAGGTATATACAAACTACTTCTTTGAAGGAAAAACATCTTCGAGTCTCAATAAGTTGGGATTTCTCTTCTGCCTCTGAAATGAATAAGTGCTATGCACAGTTATGAAAATGAAAATCAGAAAAAACTTTCAAAAAATTAAAAATGAATAAGGTGAAAGAAGAGAATGGATTCCTACATAGAGAGGTGATGCAAGTAACACCATTGGGGTACTAACCATGCTTGATCTTACTAAAGCAATGCTTGTGTTTATGCGTGACTCCTTCGAGGTAGTATAGAGGCCTGTTGGTAGTGGAGCAACACCAGAGATGAAACTAAAACTCTCACAATCATATGACTTGTGCATTGATATACCCCTCATCCCCAATTGAAACAACTGTGTGGACATGGCTTGGAATGTGTGTCCACAGACCAAGGTCTTGGTAGATGCTACAACTCACAATCAAGAAAGTGTGGAAACCAAGAGGAACAGAGAAATGAAAAATACTTCATGAGGTGTTACAATTTCTTTTCAATAACAATGGAGTTGTCTATAATGTGACTTTTTGGAGATTCCGGTGAAATACTTCATGAGGTGTTACAATTTCTTTTCAATAACAATGGAGTTGTCTATAATGCGACTTTTTGGAGATTCCGGTGACGGAATCCGGCGGAAGAAATGAGGTTAAATCTCGATTTTTAGCAGTTAAAATGGTTTTCTAACTGGATATTTGGATTGAGAGCCCTGGAAAACCCGTGGGAGCTATTGATTGTGTAGAAACTAGCTATTAAACTTGGGATTCCAATGAATTGCTGCCGGATTTAGACCAGAAAAATCAGACGGAAAGGCTTCAAAAAGTCTCGTTATAGACTACTGCAATAACAATGTCCACTCACAGAACCAGAGTTCTACTAGTTTGTCAATCAACGAACTCACAAATCATAGTTGGAGTTCTGTGGTTGGAGAAGTGCGAAGGTTTTTCATGTGGATGTGCCCGCACGATGGGCAGAATGGGTGAAGGCAACCGAGCGGAGTAAACGGATAAGTCAAGTGACCCACAGAGGGCGTCGGGTGGACAGGTGCGTATGACGACCGGATGAAGGCCAGTGCAATGAATAAAGCATGACATCATAATAAAAGTCATGAATTGCCACCCTGCTTTATTACCGGGAGGACGTTTATACAAGGTAAGCAAGGCCATTATTCTAGACGCCCAGGTTTGTGACTGAAACGAGATTCAGCAGGTGTCAACATTGCCGGAGGCGTTGGAGATAGCGTGGAGGGAGAGTTACAACTCTCGACCCACAGGGAGAATGAGGAGATTACAGAATGAGGAGATTACTAGTGAGCTAGGTTACATTTGTGTGACTATTAAAAATGAAGATTAAAAACCAAAAAACCTAACTAAAAACTCATAAATTTAATATCAGTGGCCAGAAACCTGAGTAAACGCACAAATCTAAATTTAATATCAGTGGCCAGAGAAACCTGGAGTAAACACACAAATCTAATTGTCCACAGATCTAATTGTGCAGCTAACTATTCAATCTACACATTCCATTCTAATTAACTTAATCTCATTTTGCTTATTATTTTTGGAGTAAAAAATAAACCAACTAATCTGCATCTCAACAAACAAGAAAATTAAAATTAAAAAGCAAAAGCCTAACAAAAACACATAAATTTAGTATGCCTGGCCAAAAACCGGCATAAAATGGATCCAATTGTGCACAGATCTAATTGTGCAACTAGAGATTCAATTGACACATTCCATTCCGATGAACTTAATCTCTGAAGAACACATTGATTCATCGGACATAATATTTTTTTTAGCGATTCAATCTACACTACATTTCATTCCAATGAACTTAGTCTCTGAAAAACACATTGATTCATCGGACAGTATATTTTTTTTAAAAAACCAGACACGTTAGAAAAACAAAACCGTAACAATTGAAAGACATAAAATATGAACAGCTCTTCATTTTATCTCCGAAGAACACGTTGATTCATCGGACAGTATATTTTTTTTTAAGAACCAAAGACGTTAGAAAAACAAAACTCTAACCATTGAAAGACATTATAAAATATGAACAACTCTTCATTTTCAAACCGGAAAAAAACTCGTCAATGCAACTGACCTGCTCATAAGAGGCAGCCAAAGAGTCCAGCAAGGTGGCAGGATTGATACCAGGTGGTATTACCAACAAATTTGAATGTGGGGTTGGCATACGCGGCCCCTCCGTGTTTTCATACGGGGCGGCGTTACGTTGGGAAATAGACGACCCACTTCTCGCATCTATGCTCTCAGCAAACCTGACTCCGAAACCACCATTTGCGTCTATGCTCTCAACAAACCTGCCTCCGAAACCACCATTTGCATCTACGCTCCGAATCCACCATTTGTCATACTCGTTGGTTCCAGAGAGATGTTGCGAGGGCAAGTGATACACCGGTTCAACCTGTCCAAAATAGGCGGAGGATGTACACTGTTATTATTATGGTAGTTGTTCGTTATACCCATTGAAAAGATGGAGTTTGAAGCGGGATTATAATCAGAAGGGTTCCGGAAGTGCTCCTCCTGATGACTGGAACAAACTGGAATAATGACAGGTGAGAATTAGGGTCGTTGTTCCTTGTACCCACTGAAAAGTTTGATATGGAAGCAGAACTATAATGAGAAGGGTTCCGGACATCAGCCCCATGGTAACTGAAACAATGTCGAATAATACCAGGTGAGCTCCATTGTGGTGTCCCTGCAGTATTATATTCATACTTAGGCATTGGTCGTTTTTACAGGGGGAATTGGGTTTTCGACCCAGGCAATGGAGATATGAGAGACGGCGAAGCAGAAAGCAACATGGAGATAACAGAAATGGCAATGGTGATATCAGAGACGGCAAAGCAGAAAGCAAAATGGAGATAACAGAAATGGCAAAGCAAAAACAAAAATAGCTCTACCCGCAACGATAAATAACTCACTATTGCTACGGAGGCTGCTTTATTTTCATTCTCTGTTATTTAAATAATAATGAATGATTATTGAACATTTATTTTAATTCTTCGTTTTGAGATGGTAATTAATGATTTTCTTGATGGTTGGAGAGTTACTTGGATGAATTAGTGGAGGAGATATAAGGAGTTCCTACAAAATCTAAAAGGTTGGGTCGTGGTTGTAACTATATTTGCATCGGGGTTATAATAAAATATTTAGCACATCATGGAATATACTGGTAATAATAAAAAAAAATGTATTCGCATTATGGAAGATAAATGGCTTTACAATGTGTTTATAATAATAAATTTAGGGATGTAACTTTACAAATTTCTATAAATTGTTTTAAATACAATACGTGCAGAAATTTTTAAATAAATTTAAAATTTAGTATTTTTTTGGTTTTAAAGGTTAATTTTACATAATTGTATTTTTTTAAATAATTTTTATGCTTAGATTAATATTACATGTGTTTGATTTTATTTCGTTATATTTATTAATGAGTTGTTTGATTTTATTTCTTTATATTTATTAATGAGTTGGCTGAAATTTTAAATAAAAATGATTAAAAATAAAAAAATTTGAGATGTTATTTGTATACATCTTAAATATTAATATTTTATGTGTTTGATTTTTTTGTTATATTTATTACTTACTTAGTTGAAAATTTAAATAAAAATATTAATAAATAACAGATTAGTAGACGTATTTTAAACATTAAACAAGAGAGTTTTTGAAAGTTTTTGAAATTCTTATTGATTTGTATATTTAAAATACATATTAATTAATAAAAATTCATATTATTCATTATTTTATATTAAAAATAATTATTTATCTAATTGTTAATATTATAAATATAGACTTATTTTAATATACAGATGAAATAGTTTTTTTCCCTATATATTTTTAAGCTAATTTTAACCAAATTCCAACTTTAAAATTGAGTTTAACTTGTTTATATGTGGAATTTTAGGGTTAAAGAGATATTTAAGTTGCTAAACCTATTTCTCTTTAAAAAAATATTTTAAATATCAAAAAATTACTATATTTCTTAAAATATTGCCCAAATTTTCATGATTTGTGGTCACACTACAACTTTTTAAAAACTCAAGTTTTAATTTTTTGATGTGTAGAATTTGAGTGTGCTAAGGATTTTCAAGGGTGTTGGATCCATTTTTGCATTCATAAATGTATTTTAAACAACCAAAAATTCTTGAAATTATATTGGGAGATTTTAGTGAATTCTTGTGAAAAAGGAATTTTTTTTTTTGTATAAGTTAGATTAAGCCTAAATACTATATATTTAATCTATATCACATTAGATACTTATATTGAATATTATTTTATTAATAAAAGTATTGAAATTGAAATTATTTTAAAGTTATTTTTAGATGATTTTTCTTTATTGAAAGATAGATGAAAGATTATGTTTTTCATACTTTGTATGTTTTGAAAAGAATGTAAATGAAATTCCTTAAATAATAAAATTTTATAAAAAAGGAAATAAGAAATGTTATTGAATTTAGATATTTGTGAAAAATAAAATCATTCATAAATTTAATTATAAATCTTAAAAATTATAACATTGAAAAAAATGGATGTACAAAATAATTTGAAGAAATAAATATAATAAAGCATAATGTTAATAAAAAATTGGGTTGTATAATTATTTGATATTCTATTAAAATATATATGAAGGGAATAATTGTTAAACAAACTCATTTATGAAAATATATTGGTAGAATTGTGCATGAAAATGGAGAACAAGAGCATAGTAGTCATGGATCTAGGGGTTTTGTGTAGGTTCCATTAGGCTTTGAAGGAGATGGTCAACATGGAAAATTCTAGGGGCTAATATTACCAAGTGGGGTAACTTTCCATGATTTTTCAAAAAAAATATTGTTCAATTTCCACTTTTTATAAGAATGATTTACCCAAATTATACAATATAAAATTATTGTACCTTAAAAATCACCAACATTATATAGGGAGTATTTAGAAAATAATTATAAATTTGAATCATTTTATAAATAAATGAATAAACATTTTATAATTTTCCTATTAGGAACTAGTGAGATTCACCAATGTTTTTAAACTTCAAGATAACTTTTCATCCTTAAAATTTTCCGTAAGATGGTATTTAAGGGGGAGGGAGAGGGGCCCCCTCCTATCATAATGTGGTAATAGATAAAGGGAAGTATTGTAGGGAATCACAGAGACCAACAAGAAGAAAAAATGTCAAAAGGGACCACTAGGCCATGTAAGCCTAAAATAGTGGTAATCCCAATGACATTAATAATCGATCGCGAGATATATGCCTTTAGAGATCTCGTGTGATGATATCCAATTACATGCAATTCTATGGGCCTATAGATCACATAAAAAATTATGTGAATCGATCAAACACTACTGGATACCAAGAGGGGAGATTAAGTTGCATTTGTGGTCAAAAGGGTTTCTTTATTATGTTTGCAAATATGGAGGATAGAGATCGAATATTTGATGGTGGCTCCAACTTCTTTGCATTGGATGGAATGTACATGCCACCAAGGATGGAAAACTGCACTCTAGATAAGGAGACCTTCAGTAAGGTCCTCATTTGGGCTAGGTTCTTGTTGTAGCGGCTACAACCACCCTCTAAAATTTTGGCTCACATGCATATTTTGGAGACTACCTTGTATCGTGTGATCGATCATTCCTTGGTCACATGTTTCTAAGTCAATGATGTCCCTAATTAGGGTTCACCACTCTCCTCCAAACCCATAATATTAGGGGGAATTCATGTGAGCATAACTGAAGAAAGTTGGCTACTATCTTTGTCTCCATACCCTTTTTTACCCCTCCTCTTTTGTGTTGGTGACTTTCCTTGCTTGAAAGGGAGATGTGGCAGCTTTTGTTTGGTAGTGTAGTCATAAATCCGTTAAGAATATCAATTATGAACATGACGTAATGAGGTTGAATAAATTGTTGGATGGGATGGTGTGGCTTAGCCTCACTTTGTGGTCAAGAACATAGGATGTGATGGGTTCACATTAGATTAAATGGGGTTATCGATGACATTAATGGGTGAATTATTAAGATTTATTTTAGACACTATGGTCTTGACATATGACTTCTGTTTTGACATTAGTTGATTTGTTACTTCTTACTTATGCAGTGAGGACCGATGGTTATTCAGAGCTAAAGCCTAGTTGAGCTATGGAAGAGTAATATATAGGGTCAGAAGATCTAGGGAAAGGAAAAATCGTAAGAGCTAGGCCAAGTTTGATTGTGCACTGTGCAACTCTAGTAGCGAGTCAGCCTCCCCACAACCTTGACTATGCCTTACGCAGTTTTGACAGTCAGTCTCAAAGACTCTTGGTGAAAATTGCACAATATTCATAGACAGTCACACATGTATGTTGCATGTCATTCCTCTAGTTTGTTTTGGTTTTCCACTAACATATTTCTTGTCATGAGCGTTTCTATGTATCTAGGTATCATAAGTGTTATACTTCCCCTTAGTAGCATAAGTACATTGGCTTCAACGAGAGCAGAGTCAATGACATTGTTTAGAGCACAACTGGGGATGCAGTTGATCAAGTGGTTATGAACTTGCCTATCTATGAAGACATCAAGTTGTTCATGGAAACGGATATCAATATGAAATGGCAACAGCATCGTTTTGAGCAACACCATCAACAACAACACAAAGTAGCACACCTGCATGCGGCGCATGCAAGAGGAAGGCTGTTGACATCGTAGAGGAAGAGAAAAGTTGCAAGTTCCAATAGATCCACTTCTGATGAATGAAACTTTGGAGACTAAGTCTATGAGGAAATGGCACGAAAAGAGGATTGCGCGAAGGTAGAACGTGAGCTGCATAGATGAGAGAAGAAGTTGTAGGAGGAACATGCACAACAGGAGGTGCAACATGCATAGACTGATGAAACTGCGCTCATACAGTCCTATAGTTCCATTCAACACTCGCCATGGAGTAGACAAAGTGATAAATGCTATCGATCACATGCAAGGGTATGGAGGAGCATGGATGTCATTATGCGCACACATGAGATCCCACCCATTTGGCACACTCACCGAGGTGAAGACAAGAAGCAAGTCCAACTAGAGGTGGACATGTATTTTGACAAGTTGATACGGATGGTCACCATCAAACACTCAGAGATCAGCACAAACACTATGCATCATTATGTTTTTGGTCCAACTGCACTCAAGATAGTGATGCACATATTATGAGATGAGTTGGACAGAAGAATTGTAGTAGTGTACCCAGATGCAACAGAGGCAAGGGTTCACTATGAGCATGATGTCACCATTAAGCTCATGAACACCATCACGAAAAACCAAGCTTGGCATCAGTTTTCTATCGTCGATCATCGCAAGGATGTCGAAGAGTTGATCTCACATCGGTACATGTTGATATTAGATGTAACATATTCTAAAGTGGAAGTCCAAGTGTCGATAGTTGAATGTAATGGTCATAGAATAGCTGAAGACTCATTAGGGTAGGTGAACAATCACAAAGAAGAATGCCAAGGGTCACCACACCCTTTGCTATATATAGTACCTCATAACTCATTGTAAGAGATTTTGGTGAGCCAAGCTTCTGATAGGCACATCTTAGAGAAATCATGGCGAGCTAGTACATCTCTTTGGAGGAGTAGGCGATAGTGAATGTATCATTCCATTATGGGGACTAGTGGCTGGTCATGGTTGTACTATATGATTGGAACTTTCACTTCCTAATATAACACAACCAACATGTTTCATGCATATGTTGTTATTGTATCTCAACTATCTTGGTTACTCTAATGATATATGTATTGTTTTCTTATGCATGGATATATGGAATCTTTTTCTATAAGTATCTATGAATCTTACTCAGATGTGTTGTTGGTTTAACCATCACTTTGGATTTTCATGTAACATTATTTCCAGCTTGGGATGCATCTTTGCTCATGTGTTCCCTTCCAAGTTGCATGCTTTCACAAGTTTTCAAGGGGTGCACTCATCCCACTTTCTATGTGTTAGAGCCATTCATGCATGTTCATTGGCTTGTTGCACATGTGACACCCTTGCTACCAACAAGGACATATTACTTTCCTCTATGCGCAATCACAGTCAAGGTGATACCATACGACCCACTGCTGAGACTCCTACACCAAACAATGTGAGTTCCAGTTGGGAATTCTTACCAGGGAGGTCATCTGAAATGTTGGTGGGTCAAGCATCGACATCATTTTGTCACTAGAAGGAGGGAGAGATGACAAGCTAAGTCCTAAACATTTGTTTCGAGTTTTTGCACATCTATCATGGATTTTTTTATAGTTCGCTCTCTGAAATGTCTATCCAAGAGACATATATTTCACATCGAGAGGGAGTTTTGGGATCACTTGTCACAAATCATGTATGATGGTAAAGGAAAAGTGGCCTGGTTTGAACACTTAGATGCCTTCCATGTGCGTGTAGAAGGCATGGAAGATTTTAATGAAAGAGAGGTTTGTTCGCTACTCGCACACACACTTCGCAACCAGCCATCATAATGTTGTCGCACACTAACTCATAACTCTATGCACTCATTCAAGGACTTAAGCGATCTAATCAAATAGTTTTTCTTCCATTTTGATAATGGAATACTTGATAAAAAAAGTGTTAAAACAGTGGAAGTACCCACACAAATTACCTATGAAGTTCTCAAAGCACTTTTGTCTAGTCATGTTTGAAGCCCCACAAAGTTAGATACAATTTAAGTATCTCATGGACATATTTGAATTTTACCTTATCAAATATATTAATCCCAAGAAGAAGTTCAAGCTCAAACCCCACTCAACATACTTCATTGATAATTTTGCGCAATCACAGATGGACACGGTCATCGTCACAAGTGACTGTGTGTCGTCCCCTCATCAAATAGCTGCATCACTACAGAGCAATGTGGGAGAATATGCACACACATCCGTTGAATTGTCACATCCACATAACATCACTTCTTTCAGTAGTCACACAGATTGGGCTACAAATCCCATGAGTTATCACATGTATTTCGTACCCCAACCTCCATCTTTGTATTCTCATTATCCTTTGGATTGCAGTGTCTTATGTTCTTCCATTCTAGACTCTACAGTTGTTGTGAATGAGGAGCAAGCTATCGATGGAGTTGGTGTTGCACAACCAACCTGTATTGCGATTCATCAAGAGTATGACTCAGAGATTAGGCATCAACCCTCGGCAAAGGATGAATTACTTCTATTTGAGCCTCCTCCATTCTTCCCTAACATCCCTCGTGATTCTCACATCCCTCATGATTCTTCCATCCCTAATTTGACATGTGTATCTACGTTTGTGGATGCACCAATTGTTGATCATTCTCATAACACACCAGATGTGAGTCCATCATCTGACAATGGAGAGGAAAAATCGTGCATTGAAGATCCAACGCAGAGTGTCAACATTCATTCTTCTCATTTACCCCTCTGTGTGACTCACCAAATCATGGGCATGCCAACCAACATCTTGAATTTTCTGATATTCGTTATCGTGATCTCTCTACTTCTTCATCTGATCATGATGTGGACTCAATCATTGTTAATATATCTAAGGAAATGGTCTATGATGATCTATTTGTTGATGAAGTCCAAAACACATAGATTGTCAAGGCACTTCAGCCTGAGCTGATGGTTATGCCAGGCCCTTGCTGTCCTAAGGTTGGTTTCACTTCCAATTAGGAAATTGTTGGAACACCCAAGGTTCCTCATCACTCATCTATATGCACTAAGGATCAATATAACACTCATATTTCACTTCGTGCAGTCAAACTACACGATCCCTTCACTCAGGAATTGGACAAATCTTACATAACAAGTAGGCATGCGTGACAGAAGTTGTCTTTGCTTCTTTCATTTGCTTGCATGGCAAAGTCAAGAGTGTGCATATGCTTAACATCTACATGCATTGTCACACCAAACCATGGTAAGTCCACAGACCACATGTCATGCACTTGTGCTCACTTATGTATTGCTGATGCATTGAAACCCAAAGTGTGTTTGGATTCACTGTTATATCTTTCATGTTTGCTGGTTTACACAGGTGTGCTATTCACGAACCATGCCTTCACCAACATGGGTCGACCAATGCGTTGATGGCTTCTTTGGAAGTATCACTTTACATAAGCATACCCATACACTATTACCTTAGGGGTAGGAGTAGTGCTTGCTTTTGGTTTGATTGCTTGCATGCATGTTTGCTTCTTACTTTTCATGTTTATTTGTTTGCCTCCTTGTTTTCTTACTCGTTTTTCTTATGAATTTACTCATGATTTTTCTTTGTTTTGTTGTTTGTTTGCTCGTTTACGTCCGTAGGTTAGTTTCGGATGAGACCATGTGCAACTTTTGGAACAGGATCGATAAAGTACAAGAGGACATCTGTAGTTATCAATACTTGGTTTATTGTCATCCTTGCTCTCTATGAAGAACTTGTTGTCTTTAGTCTATGATACATCAATGGAAAATACATATTTTTTGAAGTGAACCTTGGTTAAAGAAAAATGCTTGCATGCTAACTAGTGTCACCTACTCTAGTCGGTTGCTTTTGGGTTAATCCTTGTTAGCTCAATCAAGTAGAGCAAGATGAGGGGGAAAACCTTAACAAGCACGTTAGAGGTATATACAAACTAATTGTCTGAAGGAAAAATGTCTTCCAGTCTCAATAAGTTGGGATTTCTCTTCTGCCGCTGAAATGA